>PVIW01002417.1:0-220909 GCA_004026585.1 Noctilio leporinus
GTTAGTTTTGTTCATTATTGTCCCGTAATGGGTGAGATCATATGATATTTGTCCTTCACTGACTGGCTTATTTCACTAAGCATAATACTCTCCAGTTCCATCCATGTTGTTGCAAAGGGTACAAGTTCCTTCTTTCTTTCTGCTATGTAGAATTCCATTGTGTAAATGTACCAAAGTTTTTTGATCCAATCATCCACTGCTGGGCACTTAGGCTGTTTTCAGCACTTGGCTATTGTAAATAGTGCCACTATGAACATAGGTGTGCATAGGTTCTTATGAATTGGTGTTTCAGGATTCTTTGGGTATAGTCCAAGTGGTGGAATTGCTGAATCAAAAGGCAGTTCCATTTTTAGTTTTTTAAGGAAACCCCATACTGTTTTCCACAGTGGCTGCACCAGCCTACATTCCCACCAACAGTGTATGAGTGTTCCCTTTGCCTCGCATCCTCGTCAACACTTGTTGTTTGTTGATTTGTTGATGATTGCCATTCTGACAGGTGTGAGGTGGTATCTTATTGTAGTTTTAATTTGCATCTCTCTGATGACTAGTGATGTTGAGCATTCTTTCATATGCCTCTGGGCCCTTTGTATATCTTCCTCAGTGAGTTGTCTGTTCAGGTCCTTTGCCCATTTTTTAATTGGGCTGTCTATCTCCCTGGTGTTGAGTCGCATTAGTTCTTTCTATATTTTGGAGATCAGACCCTTGTCTGAGGTATCATTGGCAATTATGTTTTCCCATACAGTTGGTTCCCTTTGAATTTTGCTAATATTTTCTTTAGCTGAACATAAACTTTTCAATTTCATATAGTCCCATTTGTTGATTCGTTCTTTGATTTCCTTTGCCCTTGGTGAAGTATCCGTAAACATATTTTTGCATAGGATATCCAAAAGTTTACTGCCTATATTTTTCTCCAGGACCTTTATGGTGGCACTGCTTATATTTAAATCCTTTATCCATCTTGAGTTTATTTTGGTGTATGGTGTAAGTTGGTGGTCTAGTTTTATCTTTTTGCATGTTGCTGTCCAGTTCTCTCAACACCATTTGTTGAAGAGACTGTTTTTACCCCATTGGATGTTCCTTCCTCCTTTGTCTATGCATCTATATCTCTGTCAATACCATGTAGTCTTGATTACTGTAGTTATATATTAAAGTCTTGAAATCTGGTAAACTGGCTCCTTTGACTTTATTTTTCCTTTGCAAAATTATCTTAGATATTTTAGTCCTTTTCCTTTTTCATAAAATTTTTAAATAACTGTGCCCATAGACACACATACACACAAACATTCTGAGATTTTGATATGACTTATGTTAAATCTTTATATTATTTGGGGAAGAATAAATGTCGGCAACAAGGAAGTGGCATGCCTTGGTAGTCATTTAGATTCTCTTTGCTTTATTTTATTAATGTGTGTAACTTTTAGCACATAAGTCCAGTATGCATTTTGTCTGTACCAATTAGTGTTTTCAAGCTGCCATCTTCCTCTTTTCCAAGCCTGGAAAATATGAGACTAAATAAATAAAAACACATAAACTCACCACCACATTATTGCTTGGGTCCTGAAGCTCCTAGCTACTCTGTCTCTTTTTCAACACCTTTCAAAATCTTTTTATGCTTGCACCACTTCTTTGGGTCTGATGTACTGGCAAGGCCTCCTGCAATGCCAGGCAGTGCCATTCACTGGAGGATCTTCCAGAGTGTATGTGGTTGGCCACTTTGGGGTCAGATTTCCCAGGGCAGTGATGCTGAGCTTCTCCTTGGGGCAGCATGGAAACGCTGGTTGGTGTGAACTACCCACTGGGACCTGCATATATGTCTAGGGGAAAGATTTCAATTTCTGTGTAACTCATATCATCAAAGAGCCCTAACCTCTCATGGACCTAAATAAAGTTGATTCAACTCTGAATTCTACAGCGTGGGAAAACAATCCAAACTCTGCCTTATAATTTCCCATACTTTCCAGGACTTATTTCCTATTGTACCCCTTTCTTCACCTCTTATTTCCATGGTGGGGAAGGGTGTTGCTATTCTCCCTCTATCATTTCTGAAGTTAAATTCAACCAGCTTTCAAAACCTTTTTCAAACCCATCAAGCTGACATACCCTTACTAGATTTCACTGAGTATTTTGGTCCCAGACAGAGGAGGGGTTATACTTGAACACATGCAACTCCTTTTCTCTTTTCTTAGCCTCACACAGGCTTCCTCCTTCCAAACCCTGTTTTCTATCTGCTTCCTTTGAGGGCTGACTTCAACTCAACTTAAGCTCCTCTAGGTGCTTTTTTCTATTGTCCTAAGTAAGCACATATCAAATGCTTCTAATGCTGTGCCCATTGTAATTGCCTGTTTAGCTCTATGTGTTCCTCCAAGATTATCATTTCTTTGGGGGTGGAAATCTACTGTCTTCTTCAACATTGTGGTTACTGTGCCTATCAGAATGTGCAGCATAGATTATATGCTTAAAAATACTTACATCAGTATTAGTAAATATAATGGTACATTAGACTTGTATCAGTGCTTACTCAGCCATAATTTAACTTTTTGCTCAAGTACAAGTGCCCAGCACAGTATGTTCCAAAATGTTCCTGCTTTATACACATACATACATACATACATACATACACACACACATACATACATACACCCACACACACACACATGAACATCATACAGTTTATTTAAAAGAAGTAAAAGGAAGTACACATTGGTGGCTAAAGAATAGACAAGGGAATGTTAAGAAAAATTTAGGAAATGGAGAAGCCAAAGAACTTATATGCATTATACATGGATGGACATGAACTATTGAGGACATTGCTGGAGGGAATGGGGGTACTGAGTGGAGAAGGTCAAAGGGGGAAAAATTGGTACAACTTTAACAGCAAAATCAGTAAAATATATTATTTAATTTTTTGAAAATATTCTAGATTACTCAAGTTTTTATATATTATCCTTAAAAATTAGATCAATGATTAATATCAGAATTATAGAAATATATCTTCACTGTAATACTAATTATCAGACAGTTCAGATTTTCTGGTAAGCCATATAAAAAGTATTTAATTATCTTAAGATTTTTAAAAAGCCATCTAGTGAAAATTCAATGATCACCTGATATTTTCTCAGTTACATATTGTGGTTTTAAAATATCCTAATTTCATATTTATAACTAAATTATTTTAAAGTTATTTAAATACATATGTTTGTTCTGCAAAGGAGTTAAATGCATTATTTTGAGTAAATTCTCCAGAACACCTTAATGTTCTATAATTAATTAAAAACTTTTGTATTTTTTATAATTATTGCAAACATATCCTGCCAAATCCTCTATGATTTACTTGTTTGGAAAAAAACATTACCACATGAGTATACATGAATAGCCAAAGTGATTCATTTTAATATAGCTTCATGATAAATTTGAAACAATATATTTTTTAATCACAACAAAATGCCTTACATTTGAATTATGTTATTTTTTTAAAGATTTTATTTATTATCTTTAGAGAGAGGCAGAGGGAGAGGGAAACATCAATGTATGGTTGGTTGCCTTTCACCTGCCTCCAGCTACAGGCCTGTCTGGAGACCTGGCTTTCAACCTGGTTATGTGCCTTGACTGGGAATCAAACCAGCAACCTTTAGGTTCACAGGCTGGTGCTTTATCCACTGTGCCACCAGCCAGGACGAATTGTGTCTTTTTAAAGCACTGTAATACCTGCCACTTATGTTGATCCCTATAGATCTCCTATGTATGAATTAACATGTACTATTATCTCCATCTTATAAATAAGGCCAAGTGGCTGGCCAATAATAACATCAATATTTAGTGATGGGTTTGAGGTATTTGATGATTTCTTACAGGAAGATCCTGTTTGAGAGAGAGTGAAGAAGACACCTCCTAAGAGACATCATAATCTCAAATCCAACATTGGTGTTTTCAAATGAATTTTATGGTGGTAGATGCCTCCAAGATAGTGACGCCCTTGCACTTCTCTGTGCAAACAATATATGTAGTAGGCAGTTGCTGCCATTTCTGCCTGATAAAGTTTTGTGTACATTTGGCCTCTTGCTTGGAAAGATAAATGAGTGCACGTCAGGATTGGGTCTATGAGCAGATGATTGAATTTCAGGGAGGTGTTTACATGCATTCTAGAGAGTATTTCTGTCACTGCATTTCTGTATGGGAGGTCCCAAAGGGAGCAGACGATGGAAACAGAAGGGAAGATTGTTTACTGGGAGGAAATAGAAGGGATTAGTTTCTATGGAGGCCAGGCAGGTGACCTAGATTCACATCACTGGGATGTGTGCTCTGATGGATATTTTTAAAAGGAGAGAAAGAAATCTTGGATACAGGGCCTGACTTAATTTCCAGCCAATTCACATCAAATTCCTTTGAAGGAGACTTCTAATCCCAAGAGAAGCATTTATTCGATATATGTTTTATGTGCTGAGTTTATCTAGGGCTCAGTTAATCACATAGAGAAGTTCTCATCTGGATTAGTCAGCATGCTCCTGGCTGGGGGAGGTGCTTCATGGGGTTGTTGAGTTGAAATCAACAGACATGAAATCTGAAAGATGTGCATGTGATCCCTGGGTCACAGAACACTATTCAAAGTAACTGTTCATATTTCCTTATGAAATTGAAAAACAACCCTATGCTTCTTCAAAAAAAAAAAATACTGCAAATAATTCCACAAGATTTCTCTTTTGTGAGAGGAAGATCAGTGAAAGTACAAAGAGCAGTGGAATGAAAAATAGAAAGACTGTGTGGTGGCCCGTACACTGAATGATTGTAGGTAGCCAGAACTTGCTAAAAATGCACTAGGTTGACCTTCCCTCAAGTTATATTTCCCACAATGTCATCTTCTTAGAGTGCAGTCATCAGGAATAAATTTCCTGGAAAGAAAGCTGTATGTACGTCTATATATTGTTGCATCTTAACATCCCACTGCATATACATATATCTTTATCTTTCACCATGATTGTGTAAGTTCTTTGAGAGTAAAGACCATGCTGGTGTGTGTATGTGTGCTCTTATCTTCAACAGCCAGCAGAAATCTAATTTGGAGAGAGGGGTTCAGTTTTATGCATTGAAAAAGTGCTTCCTGTGGTTGATCATCAGCACCTTCTAAACCAAAAGGTTGTCAAAATAATCTTTATTTATTGGTGTTTCAAAATCAATAGTATAAATCATTATTGAATTGTGCCAAAATTCAATGCTGTGATTCAGTTTGCCCTTTGCTTATACTAAAAATAGTGAATAAAACAAAATAGAGATTGGCCAGGCTCTACAAATTTATGAGTTCAAGGTTGAGACGTTCCTACCATGTTTCACAATGATGATGTACTTGCTTCAGGTATTTAAACAGGCTGAAATATACAGGATGAGGTTGGCATTGATGAGGAAATAAATAGATGCAATAAAATAAGATTCTCAACTCTCACTGTAGTGCTTCAGACCCAGATATTCTCTGTTTTCAATTAAATAATACACAGACATGGCAAAGTACACAAACACATTAAAACTTGTTGAACTTTTCAGTGTATAGGTCTTCACGGTCTTGGTTAAGTTTATTCCTAAGTATTTAATTCCTTTTGAAGTTATTATAAATGAACTTATTTTCATTTTTTTTTTATATTTCACTACTATTGCATAGAAACAAAACTGATTTTTTGTGTTGATTTTGTAGCCTGCACTTTGCTAAACTTATTTAGTTCTATTTTTTAATTTTATTTTTGTGAAATCTGTTGAGCTTTCTACATGCAAAATAATGTTACCTGCAAGCAGAAAATTTGACTCCTTTCTTTTCCTATTCAGATGCATTTTTTTTTTTTGCCATATTGCTCTGGCTAGAACTACCAGTACTTTGTTAAAATGAAAATGGTTAATGCAGGCATACCTGTTTTGTTCCTGATCTTAAAGAAAGCTTTCAGTCTTTCACCACTGAGGATAATGTTAGGATTCATGGCACATGATTAAAAAAGAAATTACATGTTTATTTCATGATTTGTTTCTCTAGGTAACAAGACCAAGGCACCTCAAATCATGAGGTTTTCCCAATAAAGGGGAAATATACTTGGTTTCATTTTAACCAGGAATTCCCTTTCCTGTATTTTTCTGGGGCAAATATCCTTCTCACTCTATGTACTCTACTTGACTAGAGTATCAGATTCTCTTGCTTAGCAACCTGTTTGGAAAGTTTTTCTTTTTTTTTTTATATGAAATCTAAAAAGTAATCATGCCTTTTCCATTGGCTGTACTTAAATATAAACTTTGTCTTGTGCTTGTTTTTTTTGTTTTCTTTTTCAGAAGATGCTTATAAGACCCAAGTTAGGATTGACAATGAGCCAGCTTATTTGGACATCTTGGACACTGCTGGTCAGGTAGGTAATTTCCTTGGATCTCTCTAACCTGTGAAGCCAGTTTAGGCTTTAAAATCAAAAGCATTTACTAACATTAAAATGATAAGTTTATTTAAACAGAAGAAGAACAAGTTTTCAATAGCAATTAGAAATCTTTTTTTTCAAACGGACAGGAAAATGTGACTCATTGCCAACCAGAATATTTCAAGATTCCCTTAATTTTCTAAATATATAAAATATAAGTGTATATATAAAATAGGTATAATATTGCTAGTAAGATTATAAAATTAATAAAATAATTTATTATTCTTCCTCCAATATGTGCAATACTATACCTGAAACCCTAATCTGGTGATGGCTTTTATTAGATAATTTTAGTTGAATATAAAAATTGAAGGTCTATTTGGCAAATATGCTTACGAAACCAGGGCTAGGCAGATAGTTTAATAGGATGGTGAACATCACTAATATAGCATATTAGTTTATAAATCTTAAGCTAGGAATAAGGAGAAAGAACTATGAAGAGGAGGAGGAGAGAATACTTTGTATGATATAAAAATAAAGATAGTACTAGAATACTGCATGGAAATTCTTATTTATTTTATAAATAAAATGGGAGAAAAGGGATTAGAATTGAAATATTTTTAAGCCTTATGGTATATTGGAGAATAGATTTTCTTTAACTTTATACTTTTAAATTAATTGTATTAAAAATATAAATATATCTATTAAGTGCCAGATGTAAAACAAATAATTCTCTTTGTTATAAACCTAAAACTGCTCTAAAAATAGTCCTAAAAATATAACAAAAACTAGCAGAGGGCAGAGGGAAGAATAAATTTTAAACTTATGCATATACTAAAGGTTGAAAAGAAACAAAAAGTAAAGAAGCATAATATAATAAATATAAGTATGTCAGGAATAAAAATAAATGGGAATGGGTATATCTCTCATAAAATAGGAAAATAAATTAGTAGGATCTTATTGAATAGAAGAACACAACTAACCTTCAGTATTTGTTTGGTTTAAAAGAGACATAAAGTAGGAAAAAAGTGGCAAATCAAAGAATGATTATTTAAAATGTAGGCAAAAGTAACTAAACCAAAAGCCAATATACAGGTATTAATACTGGAAAAAATATGTTTGACCAGGAAAAATGATTATTAAGATGTAAAAGTGTCAATTTATAATAAAATCACTTAAAAATTAAAATTCTGGTCTGTAATATTCAAGACAAATTGATATACCATACAGAAAATGTATATAAAACCAAAATCATGTACAGTGGGAAATTTAAGATTCCTCTATCAGTAAGGGCTAGATCAAAAAGTAATGTAATTGTAAAAGATTTAACTTATATAGAATTCTGCAGTCAATATGAAAGTAGGCATTCTTTTCACATATATGTGTGATTTATACATTCTATTGATTTCTAATCTAAGTGAAGAATGTAGTCTGTAGAGTTTTACTTTGTGACTTAAAATGTGGTAAGTTTTTGTAATATGTTTATAATAGTTGTACCTATTGAGAAGAAAGGGAAGAATTGGGAAAGGGGAAAAGTACGAAATAGACTGCAACTACGTATCATTACATGTGTAATGATTTATGTTTTCTAAAGTTCTGATTAAATATAGAAAACCTAGGTCATAAGTACAGAAGTCTTCCTTATAGTTTTATTTTGTACTTAGATATTTATATTTTTAAAAATGTTTTATTATCTTATCTGTATTATGTAGCTATTTGAAATAACTGCATTAATTGGAATACTGATAGTATAAAAGCCACTGGAAATAAGTGATTTTCTTCTATATTTATGAAATAGATATATCAAGACTATTTGAAACCCGTATATTAAGAGACAGGGGAATAATTGGAACAATTGTAATAGAAAAACAATAAAAAGTGTAATTAAAAAATGAAACTCACTTGTTTCCAGGGATATCTGGGCAATGGATTATGGGGCTAAAAACTCTTGAATACCTTGGAGAGATTTAGAATAGAAACATTTCCATATGATCTCACCTAATACAGGAAACTAAGGAACAAAATAAATAAATATGCAATATAGAACCAGAAGCATGGAAACAAGGAACAGACTGACAGTGACCAGAGGGGAGAGGGGAGGAGGAGAAAGGGGCAAAGAAGGGAAAGAGCTTAGTTAAGAAATTAGTATAAATGACCCATAGACATGGACAACATGTGGGGATTGACTGTGGGAAAGGGGATAAGGTGGGCAGGGCAGGGGAGAAGGGGGTGAGGGATTGGGGGAATGTTTCTATTGGCTCATGGAAAAAGTAGCTAGACCATCCATTGTATAAAAATTTAAAGAGAAACAGAGGGCTATCACAGTGTCCTTAGTATGTCTGTGTTTCTGTATGTATCTCAGATTTTCAGTATGATTAATTGAGCAACCATAGGGTTACAACACTGGATTGGTTGTTCCATGGGGATACAAAACAACTTTATCACTGTAGTTCCCAGCCATGAAGAGTTACATGTTTATTTTTGCATATGTTTAACAAAGAATTTATTCCAAACTGAAAAAAGACATTTCAAATTTTATTGTTGTGTCTTTAATCATATCACCTCTTTAGCTTTCCCTTACAGTGAGTGTTCCTTATCCAACCATGTTTTAAGCAATGTGATATGCAGAACATTAAGAATTATAGTTATCATTTATATTTTTAACTGAAACTTGGCAATTTCAAAACTAAACTTGCCAAATTTTAAAATTGATATGCATAGCATAAATGTACTAAGTAAAATGACTACCAAGACTCTCTAAAGCATATTTTTGACAGAAAGAGATGAAAAAAATAATTCCATTCAATGACCTCATCCTTCAAAGCATTTTCCTCAGTTTTTGAATTTTGTGGTGGACAATGCTGAGCATTGTCAACCTATAATTACTGCTGGGCCATTGTGCAAATAAGACTTTCACTAAGAACAGTCCTTAGTAGAAATCCTGAAGTCAATTCATAATTCTTTCTAATATCTCTAATATTCACATAAATGACTATAACTGTGAATATTTAATATTAGCTGTAGCTTTAGCAATCACACATGTTAGTTCCTTTTGTTTGCAAATAAAGACTCTGGGCTCGGAAGAGATGAGTAGCTTACCCAGGATCACGTGGCTCCTGAATGCCAACACTGGAGAGATTCTGGGCTATGCGTGTGAGTCATCCCTGAAAGCCTGCAGTGATGTGGCTATGTTACCTCTCAGAGCCATCTCTGTGAATAGTACTGGGCTATTCATGCCCAATAATACCTACTATGTGTGTATTACTTTTGTGACAATGTCAATGATGTTTTCAGTTGAAAACCACCAGTACATAAAACTGGCAAGAACAATGAATCAAAAACTTAAGATGTTGAAATCAAAGAAAAATCAAAAGGAAAAAACTGACACTAGTACAAGATTTTGTTTACAATCATCTTTTTTTTTCTTTCTTTACATTACATACAATGTTTTGCACAAGGGATGTATCTTGCCTAATTCTAAATATCAGGGGTATCTGCAGACTTTTCTTGAAGTACACTGTCAGTCAATAAATTGGTCCGTTAGGAAAAGATTTAGATGATATAAATAACTAGCCATTTTGCATCTATTTGGCATTTATGTGAATGATCAAATTAGCAAGAACAATAGAGATAATCCATTCCATTTTCTCTAACTCTTGTACAGTTACATCATGAAGGAAGGGCCCAGTTAATAGTAAGTGCTCAATAAGAGTGAATGAAACACTTGCATGTATGACCTGTATATTTCCCACGTCTGACATAAATGGGATATGTCATATTACACAAAATATGTATTACCTCTGTGATTCATTCCCCATTTTTAAAAAATAAAAATCTTAGACTAAATATCATTTTAAACACTTTATACTCTATTATTCTATCACAACTATTTAATTTCTTCAACAGTGAATCATTACAATTTGGACACTGATGATGCTCTCTCAACAGTGCTAATTGCTATGACAAACATATTTGAAAATGTTTACTGTCTTTAAGAAATTTGCAATTTGGTTGTGGAGGCAAGATATATTTGATATGTTAAGATAAAATGTCACTTATGTGTTATAAAGGTAGCTTTCAGTTAAGTTAAAGAATGAAAGCCAACTATTTTTGCTCTGGCAAATGACAACCAGAAAAGAATAATGCAGGATAGCTTCTCCCTACAGACCTTTAATTTCTCTGAGAAGGTATATTTATATACATATCTTCAAATTATGAGTCTGTTAAAAGAAAAACAAGTGGGAAAAATGCCTATCATTTTAAACATTCTAGGAGTAGGACATTTTAATTATATAACCAAAGGTATTGCCAAAAACTTTTTCTTTGATTTTTCTTCCTTCAGGAATATAGTAGTATTATGATGTTAAAACTTATTTTCTGTGTGCGTGTGTGTGTGTATGTGTGTGTGTGTGAGGGAGAGAGAAATAGAAAATGAGAGAGATTTTGTGTAGGTTTGGAGCATCCTGTATATTTGGAAAGTCATGTGGAATCAGAGGAATCAGAGGAAGGGAAATGGAAAACTGGGCTCTTGAATCTAAATCAAAACTTAATGAGCCCTGGCTGGTAGCACAGTGGATAAGGCGCCGGCCTGTGAACCCAAAGGTTGCAGGTTCGATTCCCAGCCAGGGCAACATAAGTAGGTTGCAAGCCAGGTCTCCAGTCAGGTCTGTGGCTAGAGGCAGGTGAAAAGCAACCATACATTGATGTCTCTCTCCCTCTCTGCCTCTCTCTCTTCCCCTCTTTCTAAAAATAATAAAAATCTTTAAAAAAAAAAAAAAAACTTAGGAAAGAAGTTTAATGTTTTTTCTAGGTCATATTTCTACATTTCATAGCCCAGGTTGGCAGGTTGGGAACATATATGATAATAAGGCCAGAATGTGGCTGGGGAGAACTATGGATCCTTAGCATGACAAACAGATTGCAATGGAAAAATCAATTGGGAAATAACACTAGTTATTATTATATGTTCATATATATATATATATATATATATATATATATGATATATATCTCATAGCTAATACATGAAAATGCAAATGGGTCAGTTAGCCTCTTTTACAAGATTAAAAAGTCCTTTAAGTGAAAGATTATGTTTCCTTTTATGCCACTGTCAATGTCTGGTATCTTGTTAGGTATATTGTAGGTAATTTTTAATCATGTAGTTTTTTCAACCAATTGGGAAAGAAAAGAATAAATGCAGATTTTTTGGGTGGGGAGGGGTTTAAGACTCTTGGTGAATATATTCTGTTAATCTAATTTATATACGTAAGAATCTGCCAAGGCTTTAGAAAATGTGTGTTTCATTTCATTCGAAATGCAGAAACAGATGGAGTTTGGGTAACTAAACTTCTCTATTAGAAATCAATTCTGCAATTAGGCAGCAAAGCTGAAATGTTCCTGTTTCAGGGACTCTGGTTGTTCTTTGGATGAACTACCAGTAAATAGTGACTTCAGTAAGCAACTGAAGACAAACTGTGACCATAAGAGTTGGAAAATATATTGCCCCAGGGCCATTAAGTGCCTTCTAAGTGAGAAACTACTAATCAACTGCCTTTGATCTGAGGGGCTGAACGCAGAGGTCACCTTCCTATTCCATCCACCACCAACCTTGGAAAGAAAAAGCAACTCACCCTCCTCCTTCCTTTTTCTGTCTAGTCCCTTAGTCCTGCTAAACCCTAGCATGCAGCTTTTCAGTGCTATTGACATTGACCAAGAATGTCCAGGGGGAAGAAGGGAGGATACAAAGAGCCCAGCCCCTCCTGCTTCCTCTATTGCTATGGGAACCCCAGTGCCTGTCCTAGAAACAGGCTCAAGAAAGGTACATGACATTTCCTTCTGTGTCCCTCATCTCAGCCTCACCCTAAGACCCAGGGCTAGCTCCTAAATTTCCATCCAGTCAGTCTTCAGTCAAATTCTCTGTTGGTCACACACATGTGTACATATAAAATCGTGGAATTTACACTGAGTGACACCAGCTCTGGGACCCCTGGCAGATTTGTCCTGGGGCTCCCTTTGCCCTACCTGGTCTATTCCAGACACCAGAGTTGAGGAGGCTGAGTCAGAGCCCTGCCTCACAGATAGAAATGCATTTTATTTTTCCCAAATTGTCTCTATAGCCCTCCCATGGGCTGGGGAGAGGAGGTGGATCTGGATCTTCCTTCAAAACTCTGTTTAATGCCTGTTTATATGCTATGGTTGCATTTCTACTTTTCTGTGAATGAGGTTGCATTCAATCAAAGAAACAGCAGATGCTAAATTAATAATAGTTTGATGAGGAGCCACTTAATATAGGACTATCCTGGAAACTGTTAAGTTTACCATACATGTTCTGAATTCTGAATTCTTTTCAATGAAAATTATAATAAACATCTCATTCAGAGATCATTCAAAGTTATGGGTGAGGGTGGTCTACCTTAGAATGACAGTTTGAAAACTAAATAAGTTTACCCACTACAATAACAAGTACCTTTAATATCACTAAAAAAATCAAGACATGTTTTTCCTGCCAGGATCCTAAGCCAAATCTTTTGCCCCTGCTTTCAGCTTTGAAGCAAAGTTATTTGACTCTCCAAGGCTCTTTGGATAAATATGCATTCGTACCCTAAACTTAATACTCCCGTGACTTGCTCTGACACTTATCTAGGTTCTTTCAGCCTGTTATCTAAAAATGTTGTTCTTGCATCCTGAATTATTCGAGTTTCAAATGAAAGCTAACATATCTAATGAAAATCCAAAAAGCATTTTTATCAGTGATATTTATAATGGCTAATAAACTGAGTCCCCCAAAATAGAAGGAGTTTTTTAAAACCATTTTAAATGGGTCTCCCCTCCCTACTTTCTTTGTTGTTGGTAGTATTTTTCCCTACTACAATGCAGGAAAGCCCCGTTTATGATAAAATGCCAAGTGCTATTGCTTTTCTTTGCAGATATTCAACTTTGATTTCAAAATCAAATTGCTGTTTAGGAAAACCCAAAGTGTTTCCTTATAGAATAATAATCTTATTTTTGGTAGGTTTCATATATAAATTTGATAGTGGTATGTCTTTAAACTACACATGCTCTCCCTCCTAAACTTTTCTCTCCTTTATTTTTATACCTGAAATTTCAGAGAAAATAAAATGTTGAGACACAGAGCAATAAAACTTAGGCATGATACAGAGGAGATATACATTTTTAAAAAAACTGTAATTAGCTAAATCAAGCCAAACATCATCTTTTCATTAAATTATAGGAAGCCAATGGAATGAATATATTTACAGGAACTCCAATGTTAGTGCTGTGTAAAACTCATGCCATCTTTTTTTCTCTGAGAGAATAATGTATTAATCAGGGTTCTTCAGAGAAACAGAACCAATAGGGTATCATATAGATATAGATATAAATGATTAGGTGGATAGATAAATAGAAATAGAGATATAGACATAGATACAGGGGTGAGCAAAAGTAGGTTTATAGTCCTGAGTATGAAAACATTTTATTCTTGTTGTATTATTTATTTATAGTTTTCCATACAAACAATTATAAACCTACTTTTGCCAACCCCTGTACAGATACAGATAATAAGAGAAGATTTATTGTAGTAATTGGCTCACACAATTATGGAAGCCAAGATATCCCACAATCTGCAGTTTGCAAGCTGGAGAATCAGGAAAGCCTTATGGTGTTAAGTTTAAGTATAAAGGCCTGGGAATTGAGACCCGATGTAAACCCTGATCTGAGTACAAAAGTTTAAGAATCATGAAATCTAATATTCTAGCAAAAGAGAAGATGGATATCTCAGCTCAAGCAAGAAAAAGCTGATGCACCTTTCCTCCATCTTTATGTTTTAAATGGGTCCTCATCAAATTGGATGATGCCAACCCACACTGGGGAGGGCCATCTGGTTTACTCAGTCCAGCAATTCAAATGCTAATCTATCCCAGAAACACCCTGAAAGATACAGCCAGAAACAACATGTTACCAGCTATATGGAGACCCCTTAGCCCAGTCAAGTTGACACATAAAATGAACCATGGTAAGTACCATTTGGGAGTGTTCTTCAACTAATTGGTATCATAATATCATATGACTTCATTTTAGTAGTTGTAGTACAGAAAAATTATTTCTTCTTTAGTTTTGTGGTTCTGGTGAGACCATATGAAATGTAGCCTAAGAACAATATACCTGGTGACTCCCGGGATATGCTTCTAAAAATTTAACTGTGGGTTCAAGTAACTTGTTGGATTATATGTCCTCCCATGGGCCATGTTTGCTCCTACTTGATCTTATACTCCAGTTGTAGATATGAGAAATATACAGTTATCATTGAGAGTCAATTAGAAGAGGTTTAATATTAGAATAAGTTGCTTGAGTCTTGAATAGCTTTAGCTAGGTCTGTGTGTAATCATATTAGGGATTCAGCATTTCTGAGTTTAACTTGAATTGATATATCCAGGAATAAACTGACCAGCCTTACTATCCAGTCATTTCCGAAACTCTACTTCCGGAGTAACTGGTAACAACTTTCATAATATTTCTAAGGAGACATTTATTCACCTTTGAGAGAAGAAAGACTATGCAGAGTTTGAGTCACTTTAAGGAAAACTAAAATTTTTGAATTACTTTTGTAGTAGAGAATTGGAATAAATGCTAGATTAGTATATAATGGCTATAAAATTTGTGCCTTTTGGTTTTTTAATTCTTTTATGTATAAACTTTATAAACTGCAATGAATTTTAAAGTAACCCTCAAAGATATATTACCTAATCAATCCAAATCCATGAATGACATAGTCTTGGAATATAGTGCGACATATGGAGTCCTACGAACCAGACTCTCCAAGATGCACTGAGAAACCTCAAAAGCACAAATAGCAAACAAACAACAAGAAAAAAAAAAACACCTTAACACATAAGTAAGGTTAAATGTTATAAAACTTTAAAAGAAAGGTAATTGGTTAAAATATGCAAATAGGATCTTTTGAGAAACATGTTTAATAACACAAAGATTTTTTCCTATCCTGAGAGAACGAAGAGCAATATCTTTTCTAAAAATGTAATATGGTGGTCAACATATTTTCTGATAATAGCAAACTGTATATAATCTTGATAAATTTGTGCTAGCCTATACCATTGGTATAGGATCCGTTAAGAAAATAAAGGTGGGAAATATCTTCACACTTTATTAATTTTACAGGCTGGCATTGACCTTCACTGTAGACTCAAGATTATTTATGAGAACTACTGCACATTTTGGCAATAACTTAAATCATTTTTCCCCACATCTTCTGAATTTTACATGCCCTCAAAGATTATTGTCCATGTAAGTTTGTTCATGACGTTAGGTAATATAGGTGTCCATGGCAATTCTTAAAGTTCCTTCATAACTGGTCCTCCAAACAGTGAACCTACATGAAGATTCTGTGTCCTGGGAAATCTACCACAGAAGAGCAAAGCTAGTACAGGGCTTGAGACATTCCAATTCATCTATAGAAATTAATCATATGATTATTTGTTATTGATATCATTTATTTAAAGAATATCCTCCTTTTTCTCATTATCTGTTTGGGAATGTATATAGTTTCATTCATATATTTTTGGGAAGTCTCCTTTGCTAAATTTACATTAGTGAAGAGATACTAGTTTATTGCTTCCTCAAGGCTCCACCTGCATGATGATCTCCCAAGTTGTCAGCTTAGAAATTTCTCAAAAATGTATGGAGCCATAAGATAAATGACTCGTTACTTTCCATAAACTGTAATGTCTTCACCAGGCTATTGATTCCCTTTGGAACAGGTAAATCTCTAAGCAATGATTTATAGTGCAAATAAATTATGAAATTTTATTAATACCACAATTTAATCACAGGAATTAATCTTAAATAGAGAGCAATGACCTGAATCTGACAAACTGGTCCCTATAGCCTGTGAGGAGAATAGCATCATTCTAGGCAAGGCCCCCAATTCTATTTGCTTCAAAATTGAATGAGCATCTCTTAACATGTAGATTCTGGAGAGCAGACTGAAATATGAAAATTTGCAGTAAGCCACAAGCTATCATTTTAAATTTGGTGTTTGTTGAGGATTTAGAAAGTTGTAATTGTTCAACTGTAGAGTTTAAGGGTTATTGTACAATGCTTCTCACATTTATCATTTATATATATATATATATATATATGCATTTATATATATATATGAGTATGCATTTTAATAGTTGAAATCAGAAGTGAGGTTTTACTTTAACGTTTTTAAAGTCTTATAGAAGTATTTTACATATTGTCTTAAAATTACTATAATACTGACAAATAGTCTGCTGGAGTTTTCAACTCTAGCAATTAAAAAGGCAAACAAGAAGACCCTACATTATTTTGTAAACAATAAAAATAAGTGATTTAGTCAATTAAATTTTGATTAAGAGACAGTGGTGTTTTCACATGAAACTGGATACAAGGCAGTGAAGTGGCTGAGCAAAGCAGACCGTTACCTTGTAGAGTCTGGTCTTGTGCAGAAGACAGATGAAAAACTATAAGCTAAGCCAAACTTAACCTAAATAAACACTACATGAGGGAACCTGGCCTCATATAGAGGGTTGAGGTTAGTCATGGCTTTAAGTTGAGGTACGAAGTTTGAGCTCATGTGACAGAGGGAAACAAAAATATTTCAGGTCTGAGAATGGGCATATAGGGGTGTCTGTAAAAGAGAAAAGGATGCTGGGCTTGCAAACTAAGAGGTGCCTTGCATTTCTCAGACAAGGAACATATGCAGGCATATGTGATAAGGAGGGAACAAACAGGTCAGCCAGGTTTATCATTCTGAATTTTATTTTGGGATTAATAAGAAGTTGTTTATGAAGAGGAACAAAATCAGGATTGTACTTTCAAATGTGCATCCTGGAATAGAGTAGAGGAAGAATTGTAAGGAGATGAAGTAAATGATAGAAAGGCAGTAAGAGGTCTTTATAGAATTCCAGACAAAGAAAGGTAGCCTGGCTGGATAGATGGAGAGAAGGGGCACACTCCAAAAGTCATTGCAAATTTAGAGGTAAGACTGGAGAAATGTTCCAGAGTTACCAACCCGGCAATGTTGTTATCATCCAGTCATGGTCCGGTGTAGTGTTTTTTCATGATCAAATTACATATTGTGATTCTGTAAGATATATTTTTATAAAAACAGTTCACCCCTACTTTTTATGAAAAACACAAGTTTGTTTAGGTACTATAAGTATGGGCTGCATTATTATATTAGTTCATTATTGGTTTGCTAATACTTCTGTGCTAATCAGAAATGATATTATTCAGCCCTGGCTGGTAGCACCGTGGATAAGGCACCAGCTTGTGAACCCAAAGGTTGCTGATTCAATTTCCCAGTCAGGGCACACAACCAGGTTGCAAGCCAGGTCTCCAGCCAGGTCAGTGGCTAGAGGTAGGAGAAAGGCAACCATACATTGGTGTTTCTTTCCCTCTCTGCCTATCTCCCTTCCTCTCTCTCTGGAAATAATAAAGAAATAATTAAAAAATCAAATCTTAAAAAGAAAAAGAAAAAGAAATGATATTATCTAAGCAACTGGAACCAGCTAACTAGTTTCTGGTTGTATATGTAAGCATCGAAGTGCTGAATATACCTGGATCAATAATGTTCTGTCCTTTTCAACATCACAGATAAAGACACTCAGTGCTGTATCAAACTATAGATAAAAATAATTGCCAAAATGCTGTTGCAGATTCACATTTTAAAAACAGAAATGCAGATCTAAGTTTATAAATCTGCAAAATTTCCAAACTACTGCTCTTGAAAGAAAGCCTTTATAGGAAACTCATATTTATAGGCCATTTTTATCTGGTCAAAATGGGCGGTGCCTGGCTCCCAAGGCAGAAGAAAGGAGAAAGCATTGGCTCTTTAACCTGTTAACAATAGGAACTCTTCTATCTAGTCTTCTTTTTAACTCCCCTACCTGGCTCCCAAGGCAGAAGAAAGGAGAAAGCATTGGCTCTTTAACCTGTTAACAATAGGAACTCTTCTATCTAGTCTTCTTTTTAACTCCCCTACGAGGTTGACCAGGGACACCCTCCTCCCTGTGATTCATTCTGGCAGCAGGTTACTCTCCACTCCACCTGCAATAGTTCTCCCTAAAGGAGGTCTGTCCTGAAGGTATGGGCCTCACAAACTGTTTTAATTTTATTGACATTGGCTCGATATTTTTGGGACAGGCCTCATACACTTTCCAAGAATCGATGATGTTAGCTCCTCAACCCGATTATTCCAGTTGTACATAATTTCATAATTACATTATTTAAGTAAGTACATGACATGATCAAATAATGCAAGAAGAGAATCAACTATGCTATTGATAAGTCTCAGCTCTCCCACGTCTCAAATTGTTATAAAATAGGGATGGGTAAGGTAAACTAAGAACTTGACATTAAAAATCTATTATTCTGAACTCACAAATGCCTTAAACTCTTGCTCCACTTTAAAGGTATCAAAACTTCAAAGCATGAACGATGCATTATGGATGCTTTGTGCAAAAATACAACTCCATTTGGCAGACTTATTTTAAAAAGGGGGCATGTTGGCTCACCATCAAAGATGGGAACATGAATATACATTTGTATGCTTTAAATGAATATAAAATGTTCAAGCTATGTGTCGTTTAAAATGGTCCCACTTTTAACCTGATGCCAATTAACCAGGATGAGGCCAGATCAGGTCTTTTGTCGTCCTTAATTGTCCCTGGCCATATGACAGCCCAGATATCAAGTATTCTTTCCTTGAGTCATCAGTAAACGTTCTGGCCTCTGTATCTTTATTTTCCTGGGCTAGAACTTGGCTTCCCTGATTTACAACAGTCCCTACTTTACCTCTTGCCAAAAAAGGCCCCATCCTGCTTGCTTTTGTCTCCTTTGAGCTGCTCTCAGTAACACCACAATTTCATCACAATTTGTGACACATATCAGGATCAAAGCTTTTGCCTCTGCCTCATACTGCCTATTGTATAAGTAGTAAGAAGTGGCGTGCATCTGAGCTTTTTGGGTACATTTTCTCTGCTAGGTACCAAGAGAGTAATAATCAATGTAGGACCAGATGCAAGCAAGCAAACCCTCATCCAGGAGACTGCTGCCTGCTGCCTGTTGATGGCTCAGCTCCTTAGAATAATTAAAACAGGCAATTTGATCACAGATGCCTTTCTCTTGTTAATCATCAGGTCATTAGCCTTAATAAGATCAATCTGTGATTAGATTCACTGTATCCCAATCCAATGTAATGGAGCGGAGAGGAAATCAAATTTTAGTACGTGTTTCATTTATCTCTAACCTTCATCTCATGCCACTAAACCCAATTGGTCTTTGGAGGTTATAGATGCACTATCTTGACACTTAAGTTATTAAAGATTCAGCAGACTGACAGTAAAAGGAATTTTAAAGAAGAAACATTTTTAGTCAATCTGCTCTTATGCATGGGACACTGAGCCAGGGTTGGCTGGATTACTGGGGATTTGACCTATTTCCTGTAATCATTAGCATCCTCCACATGATAATGTGGGATATGGGTAGAATTTAGCATTGCTGTTACAGTGTTAAGGGAGATGTATTTCTCCCTCTTGTCAGGGACTGCCTCAAAACCCCAAATAAACCTGGACCCTCTGATTCTCCAGTGAGCTGTCCAGAACTGGCAAACCCATCAAAACAGAAAGTGGGACAGTGGTTGCCAGAATCTGGGGGAAAGGGAAGTAACAACGCATGACATTTCCTTGTTTGGCAGCTTCTTTTTAGGACAGTAAATATTCTGGAGTTAGTGGTGATAGTTGCACAACTTTGTAAATATACTAAAAAGCATTGGCTTACGTAATTTAAATGGTGACTTTCATGGTATATGAATTAAATGTCAATTTGAGGAAAACGTTTCAAAGTCAAAAACGTCGTGCTTATCACCCTGGTTGGTGGCACAGTGGATAAGGCACCGGCCTGAGAACCCAAAGGTCTCTAGTTCAATTACCAGTCAGGGCACATAACCAGGTTGCAAGCCAGGTCTCCAGCTAGATCCATAGCTGGAGGCAGGTGAAAGGCAACCGTACATTGATGTTTCTCTCCCTCTCTGCCTCTCTCCCTTCCCCTGTCTCTGAAAAACAATAAAATCTTTAAAAATAAAAAAAAGAAAGAAAAACAAATGTAATGCTTATCAGGCTACAACAGACCCATTATATCAGGACACCTGAGATGGGAACCAGGCAAGAGAGGTCCCAGCCTCTGCTCCAGCATTGACTTTCTGTTTCACATGGAAAACCATGAAATCATAAAAGGTGTGAAGTGGAAGGACTTTGTGATCCTTATATTCAAGCCTAACCGTACAGAACCTCTTTAAAACATAACTGGAGAATACTTGGGGGCAATTTAAATACCAAAGAAAAGCTAATTCATAATCTAGCCACTGTTCCTCATATGCAAACACGGTCAATGCCATCATGTTCATCTGGTCTCCTGCTTTCCCAACAACCTTTATTTCTGTGTATTTGCTTTCTTACTCATCTACCTATCAAATGCTTTATCCTAATCCTTGGACCTTCTAGACTACTTGTCTGCATGCAGTTTGAGTTCTTGAAGCAGTCATTCTTGGCGTAATTAGTAATACTACTACTGAACAATTTCAATCTGTGGACACAGTTCTTGTGGTCTCTGTTTTGAAGCATATGATACTCAACTGTTTTTCTGATAATTTGATCATTGCCTATCTGACCTCCTCAGAAATATGTTAAAATGTGACCTTATGCAACCTATCTTAGCCTCTTAATATTTAACAGGGAGACAACAGTGTGTCTGCCTGGCCTCCCATAGCTCCATAAATAATAAATAGATTGCCTGATGTAAAAGACTTTGATATGCTCAATAACACAAGTATTGTTAAGAAAAATAGAACCTGTCGTTTTTTCTCTTCTAGTAACCTAAATCTGCTATATAGAGAGGGAAAAATAACATATTGAAGATGGTAAGTGAGGTGATAAATGTAAAGTGGTTTATAATTTTTAAAGGATGAGGCTAAGGAGAAAGATGATTGATGTCTCTAAATTAATGAAGATAATAGAAACAGAGAAGAATGGAATCCTGATACTCAACAGAGGCAAAGCTTATCATCAAAGGAGGGTATAGTACAGTTTTACACAGCAGGGAGCAAACTAATGAAAAATACATTTCTAAAACTGTTTACATGCATGATATATCTGGTTCATGAATAAATTTATTCAGAATACCACCTGTATATATGTTATTTTTATACACTTATGAATACACTTCTGCTTTTGACCATTCCTCTCTATTCAACATAAGTTTCCAAACATTTCTGTGTGATTCTGAGAGCAGAGAAGGAAAGAATGTCCAGCCTTGTGTATTGACAGTTTTTTGCACAATCCTTTGCATCATGTCGGCAGTGGTGCTAGTAATTAGGGCAATTCCTCGTCAATGATTTAGCCAACAATAGATTTAAGATAATACGACGTTTATATCTGTTCACCATCGTTGAAAACTCAGCATCAGTACAAAAATTAGGTACAGAGCTTAATATCAGTCCCTTTAAACCAAGGTCTATTCTAGAAAGGTCTTTTTTAGTAGAACATTGAGAAAGCACCGATTCAATGAGTGGGCTAGAGAGCAGGACCCAAAAATGTGCTTGGAAAGTCAGTTTAAAAGCCTATGTGGTTGCATACATAGTTCATCACAACTGAAAAAAAAAAGAAACCTAAAGGAGAATGAAAATTTTAGATACAGTTTCAAGCTAGTAAGACATGGCTCACAAACTAAAAACCTGATCAAGTCTATGTAACATGGACCTCATGGGGGAATCTATCTTGGATCAGAAAGAACATGCTTACTAAGAAGGATTATGTACTAGACAACATTTTTATCATTTATCAATAGGCTTTCTTTTAGAAGTTGATAACCACTAGAAATTTTATTTATTACATATATATATATATATATATATATATACATATATATAGCAAGTATTTGCTACCAGACCAGAGGCCTCCCCACTGTCAGCAATTGCTGGTCCTGCACCCAAGACCATGCGACCTGACAGCAGAATTTGGAAGAAGTTGGAGTTTTGTAAGAAATAGACTCTATGGAGAATCGCCCTTCGAAGCTCACAAGGGTAACAAGACACTTCCAAAGTATGTCTGGGTGACTCTGTAAGGAGCAAATTGTCTTAAACAAATATTGGGCTACAGATAATCTTTTGGGCTTTCTGGCCCCTGATAGGCCCAAAACAGGACTATGGGAGTCAGTCCGTGTTACTACCTCTCACATGTGGACAATGTCCTTTCTGCTCAGCCACATTTCAAAATCAACCACTGCATCTGTTGTGTGTGTAGCACCCCCTCTTCAGCAACACTGAGACAGCTCATTCTTTCAAAAATTATCTTCCCCTTTAACTGTGGATACCTGGACTCCCTTTGTCAAAAATCAGTACCATATAAAGGATAAGGCTTTGAGGAGAGATTTCAATTTACATTTAAATGATGTGCCATGACTTACAGATAAAATGACAGACTATTACATGTGTCTATTTTCTCTCTCAAAGCATGTTAAACTGATACCAAAAGACTAAAACTTGATATTAAAAGACTAAAACTGTGCTCCAAAAGACAAAGGGAGATTATAACACACAGTGAACAGATGAATAGGTCTGGTGTTGTAGACTGGAGAAAACTATAACCTAGGTGTCTGCAGAGGAAGATTACAATGAAAAATAATGCAATTGATTCTGTAGATTCTTGGGAAATCTGAGGAGTCAAGTTACAGCACTGGGAGGAGTAGGAGAGGGAACTGATGTTTTCTAAAGTAGGCCTTGAAATAGGATTTAATCTTTTACATCCTGTACGTGAATTGTTCTAATTAAAAACAAACAAACAAAAAAAAACTTAGACCTTCTGAGAAATTGTTCTCTGCCATGCGAATGTGAGATGCAGATATTGATTCTTTCCTTTCTGTGTATACATTGTCCAACCTGTAAAGAAGCTCTTCTGAGGAACAAATTGGGAATGCAGATCATTGGGATAGAGATTCAGTGCGATTTTTCCTTTTGTATAATATTGAATTGATTCTTCAGATGTTCTTTCCATTGAGGAGATGGTTCTTAGGCTATTAAATTCAAAGCCCCCTATCATTCTGTCTCTGCAGATCCCTCATTCAGGGTATCCCACCATGCCCTAATCAAAGGGGTCACATTGCCACTTCAACCAGTGCCTCTCCGCCCCCAGCCCCCAACACACACACCTTTTGGAGCAGGTCCGGTTCTTTTATTTTTTTGGTTTGGACTCCCTGGTCTGTGTCACAGGGCATCTAATCAGAGCTCCCCCAGTTCTGAGTCTGACTGCAGCACCTTGATTTTAATTTCTCCCTAGCTGTGTGACTGGTTGAACCGCAGATGGAAAGTAGAGCTGTGGGAAATCAGAAGAATTGAAAAGTGAGCTGAAAATCCAATGAAGCTTTAACAAGAGCAGAGTCATTCCATGAGTTCTAAGCCCACAGAGTGGGCAGGGTTCTCTGGCTTTCTTATTTCTTTTTCTATACTTTGGGGTGCAGCTGTGTCTTAAGATATCCTGGAGAGGAAGGTCCGTGACTGAAGATGGCTAGAGAGAAGAGTCCTGCTATCAACATATTTTGCTTAGAATTGCTCCAGAAGATGGATTGTTCTCTGATTAAGGTGACCAAATATTTATTTATCATCCAGCCTGACACTTTTCAGGATCTAAGAAATGCATTCATAAATAAAAAGGACAAGTCAAATATGACCCAGGACTTGTGGGTCTGAGATGTTTCCTAGTTTGCATTCTTCCCAAGCCTGTCAACTAGAACACATGGGCACTTACTGAACTTGTATTTTGTGTCCTGACTTCATCCCCATCCTCCCACCTGATATGGCTTTTTTTTAGGCTCATTATTCAGTAGTAAGATGCCTGTCTGCCATGGCCCTAGACCCTGTCACACTGGTACTTAACACTAAATGGAAAACCCTCCACTGCTCCTGTAGACTTCAGACTGTCACTGAGGAAGATCCAATAGCAAAAACCAGGCCCTGGGTGTAAATTTCTAACAGCCAAATCTCCCCCCTCTCTTCTAACTAAGCTTACTGATGCCTTTGAACATTTGAACAACATGTCAGGCCATTATAGTATAAGAAAATTATTCCCAATCCTTGTTTTTCATCTCTCATTATGCTTAAAGATGCTACAAATGCCTCTATTCTCTGCATAAAATTAAATTTAACTCATTCCAATTAAAATCATATTATATGTGCCACATTTAGAATGGTAGGAGGTATGATGGTATCACACAGAGACAGAAATAAGTGTTGAAAACTGCATTCTGTAAGTAGTCCTGCTAACTTTTTAAATTAGGTACAATCCAATTTAATGTATAAAGAACCAGCCACAAATATATAAAAATTATACCTGGAGGAGTTGTTTTTTCAGATATTTAGTTATAGAACAAGAAGTATGGTTAAAGTGATAGCACCTACCTCTAGGATAAGAACTACATATGTTATTTTGTTTACTAAAGTTTGTTTTATATACAGTTAGTATGAACATTGAGCGGTGGTGTTCTGTATCATTTACATCTGTACATATACAAGTTGTTATTAAGTGTAGGCTTTATCAAGTGATTTCTATAGGGCCTGTTTCCTCCAATATGCTGTGCAAAACCAGAGTCATGAAAAGGCTAGGTGGGATCTAATGAAAAAATTGAACTAACTAGGAAAATAAGGACAGACTCATAGATGGAGAGTGGGATGACAGCTGGGGGTGGGGCAGAGATTAGAGGGTGGAGGGATTGGGTAAAAATGGAAAAGGATTCATGGACGTGGACCACAGTGTGGTGATTGCTTGGGGGGAGGAGTAAAAGGGAACTAAAAGGTAATGCAAAAAATACAGTGAAGATTAAACTTTTTAAAAAAGAAAAGGCACAGGAAGTAACAGAGGTTAATACAGGAAATCCAAAACAAATCACTAGAGAAGCTCAATTCCATTTTCTTAACAGGCTCAGCCGTGAGCAATGAAACAGTGCCTCATTAAATTGTAAAGAATCAACTGATCACAACATTCACAAATGGACCTGGATTCCACAAATGAATTAATCAATTCAGCTGTCAACCTTGTTTTCGAGACAAATGAATTCACCATTCTCTCATTAAGCTGGCTCTCCAAATGGAACCACTGGTCATTCACCATTTATGCATCTTAATTTCTAACTTGCTTGCTTTTGTGAATAAAACTGTTGTGTTACTCCTGTAGAGTCAGTTACCCCCATGTCCACATTTCTGAACTGTATCCTTAGGTCAAGAATGAAAACAAATCTAGCTCTTCCATGAATCACTACCCAATCTACTCAGATGGGAATTCTAGTTTCTCCCCATAGTCAGTTATGGTTTTTATATTGAAATATGAGAGAGAGAGAGAGAGAGAGAGAGAGAGAGAGAGAGAGAGAGAGAGAGAGAGAGAGAGGGAGAGGGAGAGAGAGAGAAGAGAAGAGAAGAGAGGAGAGGAGAGGAGAAAGGAGAGAGGAGAGGAGAAAGGAGAGAGGAGAGGAGAAAAGAGAGAGGAGAGGAGAGGGGCATCCCTTCTTTCACTAGCCCATATCCCTTCTGGTCCAGGCAAAGAAAGTCTAGATGAAAAAAAGTTAAAAAAGAAAAAGAAAAAAGCCCATGTTCTTTTAAGCACCTAAAAACATAGGCTAGGAAATTCAAGGCTATTAAGGGATTTCCAGGGCAAATTATAATCCTTAATCTATGTTTTATTATTATTTAAAAAATTTTTTTCTCTTTATTATCTTGAATCCCAGCTGACTGACTGATTCCACTTTTATTTACATTTCTTCTGAACTGGCTGTAGCAGCAATGATATTTTTAAGATTTTAAGACAACGTATTTTTCTTGGTTATTTCTAATTCCCAATTGCTTCACAATTCTCTCAACAAGAACAAAGTTGGTAAGATTCCAATTGTAGCATGTTTCATATTGTTTAGCAAGAATACTTGGTTTGATCCCTTAAACAATATCCTTATTAACAAATAAAAGAATAACTAGTCTTAATCAATTGCAATCCCTCTAAACTATAGATACTGTATGCATGCTTAAATAGAACCTTTAAAGAATGTACCCTGTAAGTTAAGAACTGATAGGAAATGGTAGGTTCACTGGGATTTAAAAGAGTAGAGTTCTTCCCAAACACAAGAATTTTGTTTTGTGTTGTGTTTAATAGAGCTATATCGGACCTAAAGGAGGGATATAAAAACACATCAGCTGCATCAGTGATTTTTCAAGCATGAGTTCTAGTATCAGTGTCACCTGGGAACTTGTTAGAAATGAACATTCTAGGCCTAGCAGTGTATGTATGTCAAGAAGCCCTCTGGGTGATGATGCAGTGGTTTCCAAACCACTGGTCCACACTAGGAGTTTGCTAAAAGCTGGACTTCTTAATAATAATGCCATATCAGCTTGCAAATATGTACCCCTTTAGAATAAATGATATTCTTTCATATTACCCACATATTTATTTGATTTTAAATTTGCAGAATTTTTGTTTTATAGGCTAAGGGACAATTACATTAAAAATGTGCATCCCCTGTGTTCACAGAATTTCAAATTTGCTTCTGTATAACTTTTTAAAAATAGCTAAAAATTAAATAAAAACATTTCCAAATTAGTGCTTCTATGTGTACAACAATGGTATTTATCATATTCCTCTCCTGTGTTTCCTCATGCAAATATTTCCAATGCTATAACCAGCTTAAAATCCATCAAATCATGTTTTGACTAACATTTTTCTTCTTATTTGTTGAAAAAGTGATATGATTTGTTCTGTGTAGCTCACATATCTCATAAACACAATTCTTAACAGATGTTAAATGAGTCATTGCACAAGTGTAAGAATGAAAATATCTGCTTTAAATTTAAAAAAAAATAGAATCACACCTAAATGCAAAATAATCTTATTAACCACCATGTCAAATATAACCTTATCTCTGCCTGATTGAAATAAGCTTATGTTTATTCTATCACTGGGAAACACTCAACAAAACTGGTGTTTGCTCATGTACATTTTCAGTGTCAAAAACACGCAATTCACACAGTGTTGGTACCCATATTCTCAGAGGTATGTTCAGCCTATATTATTCTAACAGAAGGGATCCTTGCCAGTCTGTTTTGCTTTTTCAAAGGAGAAATCTATGCCTAAATGAGTGTTAAACTGGAATCCTAATATTTTCTCTCCCATAGGACAATAAGAGATGTTTTCAAAAGAAACTGGATACATTCACCAGCTATGCATGTGTGTAGGATATGATCATCCTCTGAAAAAAAAGTCCTATAGATATTTAAGATTATTATTAAGGGTTATTAAGATAATCTTAAACCGCAAGAAGCAGTTTAATTATGTTAATATTAGTCAGTGACCTAAAGGCACCTATAAAATACCTAATAAAGTACAATTACTAAAGATATTACATTTGACAAATTGAAAAGATATTACATTTGACAAAAAATAAAGTTAGAAATGTAAATAATTACTAAGGAAAATGTTGAATGCTGTTTTGTAAACAAAACAGAACAAAACCCAAATACTAATGCTCGAGTGTTATTAGTTTAGACGATCACTCTCAGAACTCCTGCCATCATTGTAACTGCCTTCTTGCTCTTCCTAGAAGGTTTCATGGAGAAAGACTTTTCAGAACTGATATAATCTCTCCCCTAAATGGTTGAAAATATTGGCACTTACAAATTACATGTATTTTATGGAAAAGTTTAAGTTTGACCCAGTAAATAAAACCTGGGTAGAATACTTGAATGTTAGATCTAAAAGGATTTTCTAGCAACTCAGAGCCTCAGAGCAGAGTTCCCAAAGTGATGAAGTGTGGACAAACCTCTCTCTGTCTCTACAGAGCTTGCTTGGTTTGAAGCAAAACAAACAACAAAAACTATTTTGTATCACTTTTTAATCTTAATATCAGAGGATACCTAAAAAAATCCAGATTTCTGGCTTTCTTTGTCATGTGAAAACTGGATATCGGAGCTAAGAAAAATATGTCTCATTGAGATACAACCCGTTCTCCATATCACAAGTATCCACCTGGCCCATCACCCCTTCCTCAGACTCAGTGACCAACTGTCCCATGCCAAGCCTAGCTAAGGGACTAAGAGACAGCTGCAAATAAAAGAGACACAAATCTCCCATCTCATGAACCCTACATTGTAGCGGGCAAGACAGCCAGTAAACAACATACCTACATAAATAACCAAACCCAATGGTCTGTTGGATGGAATACAAATAGGAAATAAGGGGTGATGTTTTAAAAAGTGATCAGAGAAGGACTTTCTGGAAGATAACATTTGAGTCAAGTTCTGAGAGAGGTGAGGAAATGTGTCATGTAGACACCTGCTGGCAGAAGGACCCACAGCCTTGAGGGCAGGAGTTTGACTAGCATACTTGGGGCACTGAAAAGAAGCCAGGGTGGCTTTAGTGGGGTGAACAAGGGTTTGTAGTAAGACAGGATCAGAGAGGTTAGGGTGAGGGGCAATCTGCCTAAGGTTTTGTGGCCCATTTGCAGAACTGTTGTTTCCACTGAATAGCACAGGGAACCATTAGCCAGTCCTGAGCAGAGAAGGTACTTGATCAGGTTTACATTTGAGAAGCTCACTCTGAACGATGTTATGTTGATAACAGATGTGGGAGGAACAACAGGAGCAAGAAAGTAGCTGAGAGGCTATTGCAATCAAGTAAGTGGGAGGTGGTGGCTTGCACCCAGGTGGTGTCCGTGCTAAAAGAAAAGTAGTTGGATTCTGGATATATCTTGAAGGCTTGACAAAATTTGCAATAGATTTAATGTGATGTGCAGAAAATAAGAGAGAAAAGTCAAGGATGGCTACATAATTTAGGACTACAGCAATGAAGTCAGAGCGACTGTTAACCAAGAGGAAAACTGAACATAGCAGTGAAATTTGACTGAACATTAAATATGTGAGGAGGCAAGCCATGGGACTTTCTTAGCAGAGAGTGTTCAAATGCTGAGAGCCTACTCTTCTACTATCCTAAGGGTGGAGGGATGTGTATATCTTCTAACTATAGGAGCAGAGACATCACATCCGTATCCATTCTGGGCTGATAAAATAAATAGTCCATAATCCAGCCCATATGAAGTTTCCGTGTGATCAATTGTTATTTCTAGGCTCTAAGGGATTATTTCTACTTTGAAAAGTCAAATGCAATATAAGTAATTGACATAATTACTATTTTGTTAACTTGAACAATTCAGATAACTCTAACTTACATGTCTAAGTAGCTGCACTGAAACGATACCTTGGGGATTTGAAGAGCAGCAAAACATTTTGCTTATACTTCTTTAAAAACCTGTACAGTGGAAATGAGAAAAACAGAAGTGTATATCATGATCCCAGTTCTCACTACCAGTGTGACTTTGGATAAGTCATTTCTGTTCCTTAGTTTCCCTTCTTCTTAGGGTTCTTCAAATTAAGTGAAATTAGCATAATCAATAAAGTACACCTAAAAATTAATTGAAATTATAAAAATTACATCATGTATAATATATAACACCTGATTGACAATAATTAGGAAATGAATGTTCATAATTCTACTTTAATATGTTAGATATTAGTGTTTTAAAGCAAATAATACTATATTTTTCTAGCACTTTTTCCCCATAGGAAATTAATGTGACCGCCTCATAACAATTGGTTCTTAGAGGGGATGGGAATTATCTTCACTTTTTCTAAAAATGAAGAAACTGGACATGTGAGGACTATTAAGATTGTTGGAAGAGGTCATCAGGAGGCCATGACCCTGGGTTGACCTGAGAACAGGCCCAAGGTAATCAGACTGCTCCTCAGCCCTCCGCAGTCTGTTGTACCTTCTACCCACCTTGCCCACAGCCGGAGCCAGTTTAAGGACACAGCTGGAGAGAGCAATGTGTTAATGAGACCATTTGGATGGTTCACGTGTCAGAATCCATTAAGGCCACTACATAAACTCTTCAGCTCTTTAGGTGGTGGAGGTTGGTTGTTGAGATGCACTGCTCCTGTGGGCAGCGAGATGAACCTCCGAGGTAAGTGTCTTTGTTTGTAGTACTGCCATCTCCCAGTCCGCAGTGGCCTGTGTCTTCCTTGGCCTTCATCTATGGGGGTCCAGTTTCATATTTCACCCTGGGAACTGCTGAGTTGGCAGACCAACAAAGATCACATAATGTGTTGGTGGCAGTTTTTGTTGTTTTAAGGAAACCCTGCTTTCTGTGGGATGCTATGCATGTGTAACTGCAGCGTCCTGAGACTGTTCAAGTTCTAAATATCCATGACCGCTATGGCCAGAATTGCAAAGGGGTAGGTGAATGAATAGAACAATGAATTTAAGGGAGGCGTTTTAAAGAAACTTTTGTGTATAGGTCTTATTCTGGATTTACTTGTACTGTTTGGCGGAATTCATTACCCTTTGCTAATCAACCACTTCATGGTCGGTCTGAGCAACAAAAAAGGAAAGTTCCATTCACCTGGAAAATGTACTTGCCTGTAAACAGAAACTTGATGCTTGAACTCAGAAAAACAAGTAATACTGGGGGGTTGAGGGGGTGAAGTCAGTAGGGATAATATTTTTAGGCAGGAGAATGGTTCTTAGTGTCCCTCAAATCACCCCATCTTGACAGTTTCCAATCCACATCTATGCACAGTCTATTTTCTCCCCCAACATCAGCTCTTGGCTACAGTCATGCGAAACTGTTTAAAATGGTATATGCTCTTTGCTCATTTTTCTTTTCCTTCTGTCTAATCTCCATCTGGATACCCCTTTCCTACATTCAGGATTAAACTGTCCCTACCTTAGGTATGGTTTAAGATTCTGCTGAATAATGCCAGTTAGCCAAATGTATGTGCCAGAGGCCTGCGTGTCAAGCCTGATGGGATAAACACAATTTTCCAAAACATAAACTAGGAATAAAAGACCTTGGCTCACACTATTGGAGGGTTACATTCAATGTCTTAGATTAGTGGAATTTCATACACTAAAGTAAATGGCGTTGTTGTTCTAAGAGTCAGCTGAGTATTGTGAGGTGTGCACCAGAATTAGCATCAGGTGGCGTTAAATTCAAACCTTTGCCCTCCCACTCACGGTCTGTGTGACTTGGATCAACATATTGAATAACTGAGGTTTATTTTCCTCATCTATAAGATGGAATTCTTGATCCTTTTCAATATTGTTGTATTAAACCAAACTTATAAAATAATCACATAATTAATAAAGGAGTTTGTCTCAAGTACGATTCGTTCCCTTAAATATTTTGACTTACTAAATGCAGTGTTCAGCCCCCTTAACCGACAGCCCATCACGCAGGGAAGAGTGACCTTACTAGCTTGAGAAGATGTGACCTGCAGCATTTAAACTGAACGTTGAGGAATGAAAGGGAAATTTGAGACACAGGAACTGCAAAAGCAAATGCAGAGGGCATTGAAAGGTACCTTGACTGAGCCATTGTTACTCAGCTTCGTTCACATCAGCTTGCCCAACCCATTAAAATATCAGTGTTGGCTTTTTTTTTTTCTTCAGTGTGTTAATCTACAGGATTTATACCTGGAAAACCTTCATTCAGGCAGACAAACAATAGGAGAATGGTCAGATTAATGCAAATTGCCATGGACTTCTATGAAATCCTCTAGAGCCAACTCTTCTGGTTCTAGTCACTATATTCAAATTATTGTACTTTACAAAATGTTAAACTGAAGTATTTTTTCCTAATTTCATAATGTGCCAAGAGTTATCAAAAGTCATTGTTTTTCTAGCATAGTGTTGGAAGGGAAAATTGTATTTTTCATCTGAATTGCAGTTCAGTTTTTGAAAATTGATGGCTACTTCAGTAGATTAAAAATGTTATAAAAGATATTTGTACCTAAAATAAAGGACAAGCATTGGGAATCAAAGTAAAATAAGGAAATAAAATTCTAAACAGGTATTTTAGCAGTAATACTGAATTAAGCATTAGTAAATTATTTTAGGGGATAATTAAAAGTTGGTTGCTTTTGTAGCCCTTGTTGATGTGACTCAGTTGAGCAGTTTCCCCAAGACCAAAATTTGGGGGTTTGATTCCCAGTCAGGGCACATGCCTAGGTTGTAACCAATGTTAGGGCATGTATAGGAGGCAACAAATCGATGTTTCTCTTTCACATTGATGTTTCTGCCTCCCTTCCCTGTCTCTCTAAAATTAATAAACACATCTAAAATTTCTTAGTTTGCTTTTGTAAAAAAATTATCTGTGGCTTTAGCTTCGTTTGTAAGTGTCCACCTAAAATAGATGGTTAAAAGACACAAGTCCCAATTGCAAATCCACATCCATTCTTGACCATTGATGGCAAATAGCTATCAGCTCTATTTTGTATCATGCAGAGTAAACATACCTAGTAGGATAAACAATATTAATAATAGCTAAGATGTATTGGGTCTTAATGTGTCCCAGGAACTCAGAAATGCTCCACAAACATATATCTTCAGAGTTATAGTTGTAGTAACTTATTTGGCCCTCATAACAATATTATGGGGTATGCAATCTTAGTAACCCCATGGCACAAGTGAAAAAATGAGCCAGTGGAGTGGTAACATGAAAAAATTAGAATTCACACCCAAGGATTCAGGCACCAGAGGCTCCCTTGCCCTATCACCCCTCTCTGGCTCTCACTAGTTATAATTCTGCAACATTTTCCACTTTATGTCCTAAATGACCAGACTCTGTTATAAAATTTCTCTTATGTTTTATTTAATCTTATATTTTATTTATTGTTGTAGAGAGAAGGAAAGGGAGAGGGACATCAATATATGGTTGCCTTTCACCTGCCTCCAGCTACAGACCTGGCTGGACCCTGGCTTGCAACCTGGTTATGTGCCCTGGCTGGGGAATCGAACTGCGACTTTTGGGTTCGCAGGCCAGCGACTTATCCACTGTCACCAGCCAGGGCCTATTTAACCTTCTTGAAGTAAATCAGAAATAATTATGATTGTTGCTAATAACCTTTAATCTGAGTTGGTTAATAATCTATTTTTTACCTAAATATGAAGTAGCTTATTTTCCATATTTGGACCATCCTTCAGTTAATGAGGCTAAATCTGTACACTAGATAGTTTGTGATTTGTGGAAGCAAAATCACCTCTTAAAGTGAGTTTTAAATTGGAAACTTCACCATCTTGATCGATAAACCTTCATTCAGCAGCTGTGAAAAGCTGTATTTATTGGGGTGGAACTGGTTCACAATATTAAACAGGTTTCAGGTGCACAATTCTCAAACCCACCACCTTTCAGTGGATGGGACAAGCCCATCAACTGACTGAGCCACACCAGCCAGGGCTATTTATAAAGCAGCAGTTTAATCTAAGTTGTCAAATACCCAAACTCAACTGGGCAAGGGAACATGAAACATGATTCAAGCCTTGATGTTAACCCCAGATTACTTAAACCTACTTGATGACACAAAATGAACTTCAATATTAAAGAAATAATGACTCATTCTACAATAAAGATATGAGTAGTTGCTAATTTTGGATATGTATATTTCCCTCACTTATGAACAACAGATTGTCAATAAGGGCTGGGTTTGTTAACCATAGGTTCCTGAAAGAAGAAAAAATGCAGCTGATTTTGAAAAGTGTATGTGACACTGGTTTCCCAAAGGCTGTTTCCCAACATGTAAAAGATTGAAAGGCTAGGTTTTAATTAGCTACGAGAAAATGATGTCATTATTTTTCCTGGGCCCTGATTTTTCTCATCAGCAGAATAAGAATTGTACTTGATAATCACTACATTCTATGTTAGCTAGAAAAAATTAATTGTGAGGAACAATGTGCATGAAGACACAATGATAGACAACTAATATGAATAAGCATGAAAGAAGTGAACCCATTAGAGTGGAGAGTACATCGTCAGGATTAATTGAATATAAAGCTGGATATGCAGCATGATATCATTATACACACTATGCATGCTCTTAAAATCAAGCAGATAAGTATAGGTTTGATGTGAAAGTAAGTGTGTAACCACTGGAACTTTGGATGCAGAAGAGCTGCAGAATGAAGGTAGTCCTTAATGAAGGTTATTTGGACAGGGAAATAAGTGATGGATTGGGGAAGAGGGAGCCTGGGGTTAGAGCAGTTACCCAGAAGACCGAGCTCCACTGGATGGTGAGGTATATCCAGCACTTTACAAGGGCCACGAACCCTGAATAGCTATGCCTGGTTTTTAAAGAAAAATCAGCTGGATAGCAGTTTAAGAGGTAAAACAGATGTATTCAGGACTAGAACAAGAAGAAAAGAAGACCTCAGTATAAAACCAGGGAGAATCCAAATACAGCAAGGACCAGTAGGAATTTATAGCCTAAGAGCAGGATGTGGATGGGGTGGGATGGAAAATTGTTAAGAGAAAACATTAGAGTTAAGGGAGGGTTTTTGCTAAATCAACATAGTAAGGTTTTTACTGCAGGCAGGGAGATGATTAAACATCGTCTGGAGGATGGCAGAGGTTGGTTCAAACATCCAGGATGATAAGAATGGGAGATTTAGCTATATCAGTTTAGCAGAATTGTTGCTAAAATTGGACAAAGCAGAAAGAAACCTGGAAGTCCCAACATCAAGACCTAGTTGAAAAGCTCAGGAGAGCCTAGATAGAAGTTGTCAAGGAAAGCATCTTTGTCAACTCTAATTCCAATAATAAGGCGGACAAACACTTAGCATCTTTTCCTCATTAGTACAGTGAGAACATAAATCTGCTGCTCAATAAATCTCTAAAAATCTTAGGATTGTCTGGGAACAAATTATCCCAAGTATTATAAAACACGATGATTAGGATTTTACCTGGATCAACACATAGTAATTTTTTTTCTATTTAGCCAATAAAAATAAATTACTTCGAGTAATAAGGTTTTTTAGAGCAGTGTGTGTTTGTGTAGACACACATATAGGGTGGGGCAAAGGTAAGGTTTAGAAAATAATGCAATAATCATAATACAAGAATTACCTGTGTTTTGCATACTCATAACTGTAAACCTACTTTTGCGCTACCCTATATATACACACATATCTCACACATTTTTTAAAAAGTACAGTAGTATGTATGTGCTCTAAATTAGCAAATGCAATTTGGTATGTGAATTCTCCTATTCACTCTATTTTTTCTGTAATTATCCCTTCAGTAGTACATTGGTAATGACCAAAATGCAGTGGGTGAAATACTTTTGCAACACAACAGTTACGCTGCCTTTTTCCATGATGCATTTCACTAGGTTTTATTAGCAGTAAAGCATCTCACAGTATGAGTGACCTCCAGGATAAACAGGAAACCAGATGTGATAAAAATATATTTCAGTGCAGGGCTCCCAACTCCCAGACCAGTGCCTTTGGGCCTGTTCAGAACTGGGCCTCCAGCAAAACTTGCCCGAGTTCTGCCTCCTGTCTTCCCCCTGCCACCCCTGTCCCCATCCCCTCCAGGATCAGGGAGGGAATGCAGCTCACCTGAGCTCTGCTTACTGTCTCCTGCCCCACCCGCCCCTGCAAGCTAAGCTCAGGGAAGTTCCGGTATCTCCCCTCCACTCCCACCTGCCCTGCTTCTTCTATGGAACTGGTCCCTGGTGCCAAAAAGCTTGGGGACTGCTATTTTAGTGGATTTGTATCACCAGAGCCAGTCAGGAAACACTTAAGTCCTTAAGAAAACATAAGTCAAACAGACTTCTGTGGGAGAGGAATTTGATGCATCCAGAGACAGTGAGATTTCTTTCTTCTATTAGAGTTAGACAAATGATTGAAGGTAGAAAATGATATAAGAAACATTAAGTAGCTTTTTAATTAATGCAGATTTCAGTGAGATGTATGTTGACATGGAAGGTGAAGCAGGGGAATGAGTAAATAACTAAAAGCTTTATCCATTTAATTGGGAGATACGATTCCATTTTGCTTTTATCTCTACTCTCTATTCTTCAAACCTTACTCTCCTTAAAGTGTGTATCATCCAGGGAATGGTAATTTTACTTAAAAACATTTAACTTAAAGTAATTAACTAAATGATAATATAATTATCTTTTGGGCTGTGATCCAGGCACCTCCCTTGTGGTATGGAGAACACAGTGCTGAATAGCCCTTCTCGCGGGTACTTGAGAGTCTAGTGATGGGAAAAAGAGCAAAGAACTTTAATTATAATACAGGGTAATTGTTGTAAGTGCATAATTCTGGACTGTTAAATACTGAACATGTTTGGCAGGAGGGAACAAAACTAGAAGATAGCTATCAAAAACTACTCTCATAAAAACTTAATAGATAAATATATTCCTGGGAAAGGAGAAGGCAGAAGATGGTAGAGGGATAAATTGTGATGGAAGGAGACTTGACTTGGGGTAGTGAACATAATACAAAATAAAGATGGCAGATTATAGTTGTCCACCTGAAATCTATATAATTTCATTAACCAATGTCATCCCAATCAATTCAATAAAAATAAACTAGACAAATATACTCTCAATGGGATAAAGTTCCAGAAACCAGTCCCCAATATAGTAAAAAAACAAACAAAACCAATCCCTGTTTCCTAAAACTAATCCAGACTAGTCTACTTTATACCCTAATTTTGGTCCACATGATCATTTCAAAAGACTTGTCCTCTGAGTGTATCTTTCAACCGTGCCCCATTCAGATATTCCTCTTGCACAAAAACATTATTTCCAGTTACCTATCAATTGTTTTTTTTTTTTTTTTAGTGTCCATTCTAGACAAATGCAAATCTGTATGTAACACAATAGCCCTCAAGTTATTTACTTTCTCAATTTTTTTTTTTTTTTTTTTTTAATTATGACTTAGGTTCCTTTCCAGGCTCTAGAGCTACAAAAACTGGAGCCACAGCCCCTTCCTCTGGGAGACCTGCCCAGGGAGGCTTTCTTTGGAGTTCTTGACTGCTTTTTTGCAGTTATACATGTCAGTGGGGTGGTGTCATGGACCTGCAGTTTATGTAGTTGCCCAGGGCTCTGCTCCTGTGCTGTAACCTTAGCATTTATTTGGAGTCGTGTTGAGGTTAGTGCTCTAAAGGAGTCATTGTTGTTACAGCCAGATTCTAGGCACCCTGAATCTTCCACTCTCCAGTGCCACATCAGAATCAAGGGCCCTTTGTAGTTTTTCAAGCATTGAGATAAAAATATTTTCACTATTATCTTCAATTTTAGCATGCTGTTGTATCTTCTACAAAACAATTTTTCTGTTATCCAACTTGAGCCTTGCTGCAGTAGTACCAAGGAGTAAGTCTACATTGAAAAGGACAAATAGAGACTTCGACTTAGGAAACCTGATACTGCAGATCCTTTTGATATTGAGGGTTTTACCCCTTATTTGAAGCTGCATAAGAGAAATTGCTTCCAGGTCTTAATGCTCAGGTAGAGATTTGTGTCATCTGACCCGTTAAGTGTGTTATTGTTATTGGGCACAAAGTGTTTCTATGTAGCTTTGGTTGTCTAAAAGTTGCAGGTGAAATTGTGTTCTCACTTTATCATGGTTTTGATGTTCCAGTTTCTATTTGTTTTTTCATATTTGTGTATGGTTGTTTTATACATATTTTATGTATTATACATGTGTATTATTTTTGTACTTTATTTTATACCTCAAATTTTACATGCCTGTCACATAAGTGCTTGATAAATATTGGATGAGTTAGGAAGTATTCCATGAGTTAATGTCTTCCTGAACATACATGAGTGTCAAATATTGAAAGACAGATGACAAATAAATATATCAATGAAAATTGTTAATGTCTTTTAAACTACAAAATAATATCAATTCTTAAGTTATATTTTGCTTTAAAGCGTTAATCTTTAATCACACAGTATCAGCATTTATAAAAGCCTTTTGTTCATTTCCATTTCAATTGAACATTCTTAACAGATTTCAGACATCAAATCAAGACTGAAGAACCACCACTCCCCCTGATATCTTTGTACTTTGTATCAATTATAATACATTTGATAATCACCGTTTCATCACTGTTGTATTTCTCTTTTATTATACTTCCTCTCATAAAAGCATGCAAGTAAAACAACACTAACCACATTGCTCTTTTGATAGACCCCAGAAATTGCAGTATTGACTGGTCTGCAGGCCCCAGAGGCTGAATTTGAATCATGGGACATTGTTTAATGATAACAATACATACCCTTTGGAAGTAGAGCTGTATTAAATTTGAAAAGCTCCTTGCAAATAACAAATTTAAGAAAAATTGGCCCTTCCTCCCCTAAGCCCTCTTTGCCTTGTTCCTGTGAACTGCCCTTGTGCCCTTGTGCACACTTCTCGGAAACCCCTGTGGCTCATTTCACACTCAATTTCTCTTCATTTCTTTTATCCTAGTCTAGTTGAGTTTCTCCAACCAGGGCAGGGCCAGACTTGACTTCTTAATGTAGCTTACCATTTGGCATGGTGTGAGGTACATGACTGATATTTTCTTAAATTTACTTTTATGTTTTCCGATGAGGAGGATAAATGAAGTGTGGAGATGTGGTTATTGTAGAAGTGACAACCAGTATAGGCAATGGTATGTGTGTGTTGTGCTTGGAAGCAGTTGAAAGGCAGGTCTGACTAACGCTAGAGCATTTTCTAAATAATGAGCCATTTACATGCTGTACTAGTAGTAGTTCAATGCAATGGGGAGCTGGTTTATTCCCCAAGTTTCTGAAGAACTCAAAAAACTTAATCTGATCATCAAAAAACTGGGGTATGAAATTAACCAAAATTCTTTCATTTTCAGAATTCAGAGAATTCTTTATTTTATTATTTATTATTTTTTAAGAAAGAGGGGAGAGAGACATCAATGCACGGTTGCCTTTCACCTGTCTCCAGCTACAGATCTAGCTGAATCCAGACTTGCAACCTGGATATGTGCCCTTGCTGGGAATCAAACCATTGAAGTTTGGTTTCACAGGCAGTCACCATATCCACTGTGCCACCAGCCAGGGCTTCTTTCACTATTTTAATACAAGGAAACAATCAAAAGAAACTGATCAAGCTGCAGTATTATGCTCAAAATAGCTTAAAAATATTAGAAGTGCTTATATTTGTAGGATTTTATGCAATGGGTTGGTTTTATAAATATTTTGCAATTTATGGATAGCAAATGGTATCTAGCAATGTGGCTGAATAATTAACATGTTTCCTTTACAACAAAAAGCAAATAAAGAAGATATTAACATTCATGATATATTGATCATAAAGCACAGGAATCTTTAATTCACAGGTGAACAAAGGTGGAAGCAATATGTTGATCATTGCATTGTTTTTATAAAACTACTTAAGTTCATTAGGTGCAGAGTTTCTGCTCCATTCTATGTGTTCCACCAGCTTATGTTGCATCTGTAAGTTACACATGTGCACACACACACATTCACTCCATATACATTAAGAAAAGAGTTGGTATGGATAAGGTCAGCTAAGATGAGGTGTCCTCCCTATTCATTGAGATAACTTAATTATATCTATTATTGGTAGAAAGATTCTCCTGTTAGAAAAAGAAGTTTAGTAGTTCCTGATAAAGCATATTTGAGAAATCCTTCCCCATTCATATTTAATGCAGCTTTAAGAGGATTTCATGCCCGTTCTCCCAGTAAAAGGTTCTATTGTGCAGGATTTGTACCAGAGATGATAATAGGATTAATCTGTGTTGTATTTTAAAATTTCATCAAAGCATTTTCACATCTGTTTTCTCCTTTGATCTTTTCTACAGCCTTGTAGGATGGGTTGAGTGTGTGTTCTAATCCCTTTTGATAAGAGAGGAAATTGCGGTGTTGAGGGGTTAGGTGATTTGTTACAGTACATGCTCTAAGTAAGTTAACAGACCTAGAAGTCATGTACTGTGCCTCCCAGATCTTGTGTCCTCAGATCATTAAGACTAGTTTTGAGTATAAATGTAGATATTTACATACCCCTATATCCAGGTGCAAAGCAAAATCAAGCAAGGAACACTTTAAAATACAAATGCTAGAGAACCCCATACCTGGAGACTCCAATTAAGATCAGGTGCAAGCCCTAATACATCTATTCTTAATAAAACACATGTGACTTTGAGTCTAGTTTCACTCATTCCCTTTTCCAGTAATGTTTCCTGTGAATTTTGCCTATTTTCTTAATATGTTCTTGGAGTTTTTTCAAATTTATTAGTCATTCCTCTGTGGCATCGTTATTGTTGGAATCAAATTCATTGCTGTTTCCTTATATCTGACATAGAAAAAAAAAAAAAAACACCTCTAGTACAAATATTTAAAAATTCAAAAATTAAAGAACTATTTCATTTCCGAGATCAAATTAATATCTAGAAGACAATTTGTAAATGGATAATAAATATAAGAGATACTCATAAATAAATACAGGTGGAAAGAAACGGGATACTGTTTTTTTACTCTAAAATTTATAAAAGGTAGAAAAAGTTTACATGACATTGGTGAAAGAAAGGGGAAACAAGCACATTTATGTAATGTTTGGAAGGAGAATTATGGATCAATGTCTTTGGTGGTGACATTGGCATTATTTTTCGAAAGTAAAAATGTATGTTTTCTTTGATCTAGCAATAGTACCTCTAGCTATACATAAATTCATGCAACAAGGATGTTTCAAAATATATATTGCAACATTGTTTGTAATAGAAATAAATGGAGGACATCTAAATACCTCTTCATAGGCAACAAGTTAAATTATGGTACATGCACAAAAGGAATTATGCATTCATCAAAAATAATACTTAGGTATGCTTATACTATATGGAATGATCTTCAAGGTACATTAGGCCTGTCAAATCTTATGGTTAAAAGAAAAATTGTATATATTATGTTCCCATTTGAATTTATAAAGGTATATAAAAGCCAGGTGTAAGCCCTGGCTGGTGGCTCAGTGGAAAGGTGCCTGTCTGCAAACCCAAAGGTCGCTAGTTCAATTTCCCAGCCAGGGCACATAACCAGGTTGCAAGCCAGGTCTCCAGCCAGGTTTGTGGCTGAAGGCAGGTGAAAGGCAACTGTACATTGATGTTTCTCTCCCTCTCTGCCTCTCTCCCTTCCCCTCTCTCTAAAAATAATAAAATTTTAAAAAATGAACTGTATATGTCTTATGTTTGTATACACATAGGCTATTTCCATAAGGATAAAGAACTTGTTAACTGTCACATATTTGGGAAAGAAAACGAAGTTTGAGGTGGAAAGAAAATTAATTTTTTATATTTTGTACTACTTAAATATTTTACAATGTATATTTTTATTTTTAATACTAGCTAGACCAGAGCCCTGGCTGGTGGCTCAGTGGATAAGGTACCAGCCTGCGAACCCAAAGGTTGCTGGTTTAATTCCCCAGCCAGGGCACATAACCAGGTTGCAAGCCAGGTCTCCAGCCAGGTCCTTAGCTGGAGGCAGGTGAAAGGCAACCATACATTGATGTCTCTCTCCCTCTCTTCCTCTATCTCTTCCTCTTTCTCTAAAAATAATAAAGTCTTAAAACTAACTAGACCATTAAAATTTTGATGCTTGAAATAACTGGCAAATAAAATGAGCTATAAGTTGTAAAAGCTTCTTCAGTTTATTATGATTTCAATCATATGAAACTGATGTAACAGATCCATTTATTTTTTTAATATCGTGTATTTTTATGATTCTATCACTTCTATTTAAAAAACTAATTACAAGTTTGGGAAATATCATTTAGTAATTTCAGTCCATATTTCCCTAGTCAATCCATATCAGCTATGAGATTTTGACTGAGGAATAAGATTATCAAAATAAGATTATCAGAACAATAAGGGGCCTCACACATTTTTGGAGATAAAGAATACTGAGACCAGGTAGACTCATTTATCCTATATTGGTACATTTGACATGCATGGCAAAATTTAGGGTTAAGCTAAAGTAAAAGTTAATACCAAGTAAACTGATACAGTAAGAAGGAACATGAATTATTCAAACCAGTTTTACATTAGCTGGTCGTGCTTCCATGGACAAGCCTTCTTTCCTCTCGTTCAAGTTCTTACAACATTACAATGATGGGTTGAACCCAGTGAAGCTGTTTGCACCCATTCCATTTTGACTGAAGGCAATTCAAAATATTCATGCACTAATTCTGGACCTATTCTGTATGTTTTCCAAAATTTCTGGATCTATGCAAATTGTTCTTATGCTTCAAAACTCAAGCCATATTAATCAAATTAACGTTTGTTGAGACAATTATCCTGAGCATAATATTTTAATAGTTCTTATAAACCCTTTGCTGGGTAAAGAATCCACATCTTTGCCTCATAGTTCAAATACAGTTTAAGTTCACGTGAATCTTCCTTTGGTTGTTTTATCTCACAAATTGTCCAAGTCACAATATATTCTTGTGTTGTTCTTTTATTGTTTAGCATAGCTTATCCCACAACCAGAGTATAAATTTTCTACTTCCCGTTGCATGAACTTAAATAGGTCTTGTGATTTAAACTGTAGATGAAGCATGATAGTAGTGAAAACATATTTCAGATTGAGAGAAATTTTTGAGATTGCAATTCAGAACTAGTAGTGAATTTTCCATTACTTGAAAATTGTGGTTCAGGGGGATCCAACAGGAAAAACTAAAACAGCAACATCTCCACGTGGAGACAACAGTATGTTGTGGAAGGTGACTCTGTCCTCTGCAGAGAGAAGAGTTTAGAGGAATGGACAGAATGCAGAAATAGACCCACAACCCCTCTGTTTATGCACCTCAGGGAGACCAATCTAAAAAATCCCAAACATACACATGGGTCTGTGATTATCTATGTCAATAACTTCTCTTTTCACAAGAATAATCACTGTTAAATTCTAATTTGTTGTCATATTTTTGAGGAGAAAGTTAATTCTTAATAGGTTTTAATGCTGGAGTTTACAAATTTATATTCCTTTTCCTAAAATTGTCATTAAATAGAAAACTATTTTAAAAAGTATATATATAACATTACATTAGTAAATCTGCTATTTCATATATTTCCCCAAAATCTCTTAAATTTTCTGTGATTAAAGATTAATACTTGGAGCAATTTAAAACTTGTTTTCATAATTGTATATGCACATCTTCTAGTGCTTTTCTATATGCAAAGCCCACAAAGACTTTGAGAAAAATTTTTACCTAAATTCTTAGTGTCTCATAACTTGTCTGCTTATGACCTGTTACTTGATTGGTGTCCTGTGTTGGCTTCACTTGTGGGAACTGAACCCCAGTTTTGCTCTTTGTCTGCAGGCAGAGTTCACAGCTATGCGGGAGCAGTACATGCGAGGCGGGGAGGGATTCCTAGTCTGCTACTCTGTCACCGACCGCCAGTCCTTCCGCGAGGCTGCCAAGTTTAAAGAGCTCATTTTTCAGGTCCGTCACACCTACGAAATTCCCCTGGTGCTGGTGGGCAACAAAATTGACCTGGAACAGTTCCGCCAGGTGAGTGCCAATTTTATTCGTGAGCTTCTGTCTTTGTCTCTGAGGACGCCCAGCACCAAGTATGGCTGCTTTCCAAGGTGCATATGGAGAATTTTGAGAAGTGAGATGCATGATTTGTCTAAAATCTTTAAGGTCCTGTGGAGTTCTATGTTGGCCACTATGTAAGCTAGCCATTGACAAGAGCCCCATGTACAAAGCTACATCCAGCCTCGCAACTCTCTCTGTCAAGACACCACTCATGTGTGCAAAGCTATGGGTCATCTTCTGACACCAACCACAAACTCCTAAGATACCCTAGCTAATCCCCATGGACCAGAAAAATCCCCCAGTTGGTCTGGATTTCTGGTGTACAAACTCCTGGGCAAAAACCATGGAATTGTTTAAACCACCATGTTTGGGAATGATTTTTCATTCATGCAGCAATAGGTCGTCAAAATAAGACCCTTCCCACCTTCTAGAATCAGAATGAGCCAATATTTCTCAGTTTAAATAAGAAATGACTCCTCCATACCATGAATCCACTTCAAGATACCCTGCTGTGTCACTGTGATCCTCAGATAATCTCACAATTTCTTCCTGTGAACAAAATTGATAATGCAGAAACCATGTCTACTTAATATTGTGATCCATGACCAGAGTTCATGTGGCTCTATATTTTATTATCATCTTATCAGACACTATCAGGGCCTGAAATGCAAACTCTGATGGCCTCATCTCTGAGAAGTCTACAGAATAAAACCAGCCATTCTTAAGACTTCTGAAAGGACTAAAAAATAAAAACCTAGTTCAGGGACCAGATAAATCATCTCATAGGGCCATTGCCATGACTTGCTATGTGCAGTTAGTTACATTACTGAGAAGGTGCATGCAGATCTTGTTTTTGTAAATCAAATTCTCTAAATCAAGTGACTTATTATAATTTGAGACACTGCCTCTTTATCTGCATTGATCTTAAATTTGAACTGAGTTGCAATAGTTTTATTCCAGCTAATGATTAATTTTGGATTTCTTAAAGTAGCCTGCTAATAAGCCCTTTTGCTAAGGTAAGAATCTTTGGTGCAACAATTAGTTTTCTCCTACATGAAATGTTTTATGTATTTGGATTTTTGTATCTAACACATTTTAAATTTTCTTAAAGTGAAAAGTTCTCATGTGGAGCTAATGTTTATGGATTTGGGCTTAACAAAGAGACATTCCTATGATTTCATGCAATGCATTTTTGTGATGACTTTTTTGGTACATTTTACTTGAAAGCCTAAGCATCTTAAAGTGGTGACTGTTTTTAGGAACACATGTTCTTCTGTCTTGCTTTATTGTTTCTCTTTCTCCAAAGCAGTTTTTAGTGTAATAGGGTTACATTACTAGGAGATAAGAGTTCAAATTCTTCTCACTAGATAGAATCTATTTTCATATACTTGACAGAAAAAGCAGAGGTGTGGGTCTAGTGGTGAAAATCTCAGATGCTCTTCGACAGAGTGCAAGCGCTTCACTATTTCTTTTAGCACTTCTAGGACTCTACCACTACAGGACCACCATTATTACATCCCAGAATTCCTAGAGAATATACACCTTTAACTGGATGCCAGTCAAAAGAGCTAGAAGTGACTGAGAAAGCAAGTGAATTTGAGAATGTAAGGACATTTTCAGGAAATGGTTAATCAGATTTTCTCTAGAAAGATTCTAGTACTGGCTGACATTGACTTTCCCTTCCCTTCCCTGGCCCTGCCTCTGCTTTCCTGGCTTCAGTCAGTAGTGGTCCTTTTTGCCTGTCCCAAAGGGACATTCAGCAGGACCCCTGTCTCAGCCAGTTATTTTAGCAGAGATGAATCTCACCAGCATCGAAAATGTCCCTGCAACTGGAACCCAAAACAATATTAAGCAAAGCAATTTTGCAGATTTGACTTTCTCTTTTAGATAAAAGCAAGTAAACAAGATCATCACAGACAATACAGTAACCATGAAAACTCAAGTTACAATCTTTTTAAAAAAATGTTCCTTTACCCAGGTCTCTGATAATGAAGTGTTGATACACAAATTTAGCTTCTGGTTATGGTGTTTGTAATGGAAATAATTATTCTTGTAATCTTAGAGTGGTTTTCCTTTACAAGATGTTTTCAATTTGCACTTTATTTTAACCCTAGAACTGCCCTCTATAGTTTTAAGACAAGTATATGATGGATGACATATTTGAGAAGTGAATATACTGATAGAAGTTGACTTTAAGAAACTATTGCTGTTTGTAGCATAATTAAGACTGCAACTCAGATAATGTGTACTACTTTTAATTATATCAGTATTTAACGTTGACATCTCTTGTTTTTGACATCTAAAACAAAAACAAAGGTGCTGAAATTTCCATTATCTATAGCTGAAAGGCATTCTGTGAAGATTCCTAGAATAACAAGGTTAAACTTTCCAAAGCCTGGAGGAAGTCATGCTGGTGCTTTGGTTTAATGCTGGGAGCCAGGGAAAGAGGGCCAGCACTCAGCAGCTCTTCTTCCTCCTCAGCCTACATTGAAGGAAGTTCAAAGGAAGCTATTTCTTGCCATGTTTGCTGGCTAGAGTAGGTAGTAGTTGCTTTCTTAGTGCATTTTGGTGGATCCTCAGTCCCTTGCTACCAGTAAAAATAAATGAGTTTGTGAGTTGCCAATTTGAACTAAAGTATTGATGGGGAACAGTCATGTTGACCCTGATAATGTTGCTGATGCATTTAATATTTGAAAAGCTCTATGCCAGACACTTATCACACATAATTGTATTTATTCCTCACCATAAGCCCATGAATAGGCTCTTATGTGATACCTGAATCTACTGACTCTTTAACACATCCAGTAACTTGCTCAAGCCCACACAACTAGCTTAGAGTTGAGAGGCAATACCCAGGATGTTCTGATTTGAAAATCTGTGTTACACCGTGGGCTTGCAAACCATTGTTGTTGTTCATGAATTGGTTTTATTTTTACCTGCTTTAGAATCTTGGCATGTTCCTTAGGGAATGAGCCACAAGCAATTGTATTTTATTAGCAAGCTGAAGGAGAAAGGATCAGAATGATAACTCTGAATGTGAAATGTGAAACTCCAGGACCTGGACAAGCCAGGGATAGCCAGAAGTTAGGGGAAAGATTGCAAGAAGTAAGAGTAAAGAAATGAGGTTCAGCACCAGTGAATAACACTGTTCTAATCAGTTAAACAATGAGTCCAGAGTCCATCCAGACTGTCTTTTTTTGAAGTCCTAGGCAACACCAGGCCCCTGAGCTTCCATGGTCTTTGTCCCTACTTGTTATGTCTTCTGCAGTCACACTGGGGACTGGAAGGGGAGAATTCCTGTTTTTGTTTTTGCAAAACCCTGATCAACTGTGCAAGGGAAAATGGTGCTATGAATGGAATGAGTTCCAGGGATATGGGAGGTAGATTGGCAAGGTTTTATGTCAAGTGCAGACTATATACAGCTTTATCCTGAAGATAGGCCATGACAAACATTTAGTGCTGACGATTTCATTGCAGCTTAATCCTCAGCTTAAAGCTGGAAAACTGTGCTTTTCACAGCCTGATTCACTCTCCAAATGCTGATTTAGGATTGTGAAAGACCCTTTGTTTGTTCTTCAGTGAAATATCTACTGAAAATACTTCATTCCTGTACTGAGTGGAAGCTGTGGGGATTAAGAATCACTATATGTATTAAGAAAACTTATATCTGTTTAGACTTTTATCAAGCATCTATTTATCTTTGCAGAGTGGTGGCAACTTTGCAAGGTAAGCGAATGAGTAAGCCAGCCTTTGTCCTCAAGGATTTGCCATTCTCCTCAGAAGATATCTAGACATGTGAAGTTTATGGAAAACCATGCTAAACAATAAAATTAAAATGTTGCACTAGCGTATCATGCATTAAGTACAACTGCTGTTGAGACTTAGTAAAGAAGATGTGGGCAGCATTTTTGAGGAAGGAAGTTGCCAAATGGAAAAGCATCCTGACCAGAAAGGATCAGGTGAATAGTGATGATAGTGCTTTAGGAAGAACCAGCAAGAGAAAATCTAGAGAGTAGGAAATTAATTGTTGGGCTGTGAGGGTGCACAAGGTATGAATGCTAGAGGGGAGGGGCAGTGGACAAGACCATCCTTCCAAGTACATACATTAAGCATTCTCAAATTAATAGGCCAGCCCTGAAAACACAATCAAACACAAAACAAATATTTACAGGAGTGTGTTGGGTAGACTATAATACAATGATTAATTGCAAATACTCGAACGTGAGTAGGATTTCATACATGTTTTTTCATCATCAGTGTGTTAGAAAATCCAAATAAATGTATTTCCAAATGATGAGGGTTTTTTTCTTTCTGGGAAAAGACAGGTTTGGTAATTTACCCAACATTTTGGGGGTAAACACTCAGACATCAATAATGTAGCCTTATTCTTTCATAGGATTTTCTTTACGCTATTTTATTGCATTAAAATGCAAAGGTATTCCAAAAAAGATGGAAAACAAAGCAAATCACCTTAGAGATTTATCTAATTTTGTAAACTGATAGGTTGTGGAACTAGAATTTGAGTCAAAATCAGTTTTCTGACCCTTTTTTGCTAACACTTTTCATTCAATATAATTACCAAATATTTAATAATTATTCAATGGGGAGCAGGTATTCTTTTAGAAGTCTGTTTGTTCAGGACTATGACATAAAATATCTAAGAACATGAAATTATAGCAGAGGAATGATAATGAACAATTTGTGTGTGTGTGTGTATATGTGTATACCACTGCACACTAAAACCTGGGTCTATGAATAACATACATGCATACATTCATATATGTGTAATATATACAGATAATAGATACAGATACACATATGTGTGAAGAGAAATTATTTCCAACATTTGAGCATGTTGTGCCATGAATGCATTTTTATATCATTGGGGTAGGGCAGCCAGGGAAGCAGGAGACCCAGTTAGGAGCCTACATTTTCAGGATGAGGAATGATGGTAGTTTGGGTGAAAGCAACAGTGCTGATGATTCGGATTCCATACTCATGCAGCACATGACTGGATGACAGGTGACAAAAGGATAATGAGACTTGGAGACCTTTTATATAGGGACAAAAATCTACACTACTCAGTGGTACCTGAGGTCATTTTATCATCGTACAATACAGTGGGCATCTATGATGGACTTCTTAACACATAGTTAAGAAATATATTTAGCAAATATATTTTAGAAATAAAGTATAGTTAAAAGGATCAGAAAGTCCCAAGTCTGAATCTTTAATGAGGCTATCTCTGAGTTTTTATATAAATCAGTGGCAGATATAAAATGTACACCCAATTTTTCCTTCAAAGAAGCACCTCCTGTCCAGCACAGAGGTACCTGGTACAGTCAGTAGGCATTTTCCAGCTATCAGATGCATCAGGGTCATCCTCTGCTGCACAAAGTCTCCATGCCTTATTTAGGTCAATGATTTTCAACCTTTTTTATCTCATAACACACATAAGCTAATTACTACCAAAATGGTATAATTTTTCATTCACACCAGTCAGCAATTGTGTGGACTGTTACTTTTTTATTTTACAACCTAAGGGAAAAGAGGTCAGTGCCCCTAACTAAATAATCCAGTATTGTATGTTTTAATTTATGGCATACCAGTTGAAAATTGCTGCTCCAAACTGATCTTTTATAAGTTTTCAAACAAATCACTTGAAAGAGCTTCCCAAAAGCAAACAAATACTAAGTAAATGAAGTTTCAAATTTGTATTTTCTTATCCAAGATTTCATGCACTTCCCTATCTATCCTGGTCTAATTCTGTGAGATTTTTCTCAACTCTTCGTCAGGCTATGTACGTAATAAATCAGTGTGTGTATGCATGTGTGTGCACATGCTGTTACATGTGTGGGTGTAGGTATCTTAGAGACCAAGACAATCCTGTAAATCCCAAAGAACATACCTGTACATTGAAGTACAAGTACTCTGAAAGAGAAGTACTGACTCTTTGCACATTGGAATGTTTTAAATTTCATTGAACTCCATGTTTAGGAAACTACATAATCCATCTTGCCCTTAAATGTCTTATGTTTAAGTAATTATAGAGGCTCAGGAAATTGCAAACAAATGCAGAGAAAAAGTCATGTGCTCTTTTCTTAGCCTCCCCAGTGTTTATATCTTACACAACTATGGAATAATATCAAAAATAAGAAATTGACATTGGTTCAATCCACAGAGGTTATTAAATTTTACCAGTTATACACACATTCATTTCTGTGTATGTGTATAATCTCATGCAGCTCTATGTTGGTAGGTAGCTTACATAACCACTATCAAATCAGGGTACTAACTATACAATTACTAAGACTTTTTGTTATTAATCTTTAGAGCCACCTTGTGGATAAGGTGCCAGCCTGTGAACCCAAAGGTCACAGGTTTGATTCCCCAGCCTCACATAACCAGGTTGCAAGGCAGGTCTCCACCCAGGTCTGTGGCTGGAGGCAGGTGAAAGGCAACCATACATTGATGTTCCTCTCCCTTACTCTCTCTGGAAATAATAAAGAAAAAAAAATTATTTTAGAGCCACATTGATTCCCTAACCCCCTCAACTCCTAATTCCTGCAGACCACTAATCCACCAGTCCCTGCTCTGTCTCTACAATTATTTCACTTCTTGAGTTACACATGTAGAATCATCTGATATGCATCCTTTAATCTAATATGCATCCTTTAGAGATGGACTTTTTTCATTCAGCATTGTACCCTTAGGTACAACCAAGTTTTTGTATATACAAATAATGTGTTCCTCTTCTTGATGAATAGTATTCAGTTTAGCTGCTATGGTTTGTTCATCCATTTCTCCTTTAAAGACATTAAGGTAGTTGCTAGTTTTGGGTTATTATAAACAAAGCTGCTATGAACACTCAAATGTATGCTTCTTCATGAACACAAGTTTTAAATTTTCTGGGATAAATGCCCAAGAATCAAATTAATGGATCTTGTGATAAATCGATTATTAGGAAGGGAATCTCAAGAATTTTTCAGAGTAGCTGTACTAGTTTACATTCTCACCCTTGCCAGTTTTAGAAGTGGTTATTATTTTTCAGTTTGGGTATTCTGTTAGATATCCAATGATACCTCATTATGGTTTTAATATGAATTTTTCTTCAATGACCTGATGATCTTTTCATGTTTTTATGTATCACCTATGTAGCTTATTCAGTGACATGCCTGGACATATCCTTTGACCATTTTTAATTGTTTTTAAATATTGTTTTGAGAATTCATATATTCTAGATTCAAGGCCTTGTCAGATATGTGATTTGTAAATATTTTCCCTCAGTCTGTTATGTGCCTTTTTGTTTCTTTAATACATATTTTGCAGAACAAAATTATTTTTATTTTGAAGTGAAATGTATTGAATTTTTCTTTTATGGATCATGATTTGGCATCACATTGAAGCAAACCACTTTGTCCTAGTCCCAAAGAATTTGTTTTTTCCAGTGTTGTTGTTCTTTCTTCATTTATGTTACTTTATTCAAAGGAATATATTATGGCTTGTTTTCAAACTACTTAACTGTTGGGTTGGTATTTGGGCATAAAAAGGGACAGAACAAAGTGCATAAAATATACTACAGTTAGTCATGTGTATATGTCATTTGATTGTACAGAAAAGATAGAATTGCTACCCAGTCATAGAATAGAAAATTATAAGATACTCTAAATTGGATGCCCTGTAGCATTTTTGGCCAAATTACACAGCCAAGTTAAACAAGTTGATATTTGTATACTTAACATTTTAGAAAAACTACTTTCTCACAATCTTATTTTTCCTGTTTTTTTGTTTTCTATTTTTCACTTTTTTATTAAATCATTTTTATTGTTATCCCTATTCTTTTCTGTTTTCTGTTTTACATTTCAATGCATGATGAATTTTGAAACTTTTGTATATAGTCTTATTTTTTATTTTTTAATGATAGATACTTTCTCCAGCAGCATTTACTGAAAAGGCTATCCCTTCTGCATTAAAATGCATTGGACCTTTGTTAAAATTAATTTGGTATATGTTGATTTATGTCTGTGTTTCCTGTTATATTCCATTGTTTTATGTGCCTATTCCACTGCCAGTACCAAACTGATGTGATTGCTACATCTACATAATAAGATTTGGCATTAAGAATTCCATTTTTATTCTTTTAAAAATTTATTTCACCTAATTTAGTGTCTTCCCTTTGCATATAATTTTATGACTTCCTCTACATCTACAAAGAAACTTGAGTTTTTTATAGAAATCTATTAACTCTATCAGCTAATTTATGATGAATTAACATCTTTACTAGGTTGAGTTTTCCAACCTATAAATATGATATGCCTCTCCAAGCATTCTTTGATATCTTCATCAGCATTTTATAATTATCATCATGCAGATAATATAATGTAAGATTCATCCATAAGTATGATATTTAATTTGGAGTGATTTCAAATGGTGTTGTTTTATTTTTGTTTTCAAATGTTCCTTATCAATATATTGAAGTACAATTGACTTTTGTGTATTAATACGATATCCTATAACCTTACTGACCTTGTTAGTTCTCAGAGTATTTCACAGAGTTCTTGGAGTTTTCTATGTAAACGATCTCACCACTTGCAAAGAGAGACGGTTTCATTTCTTCATTTTAGACTGTATGATTTTCTTTCCCTTTCTTGCTACATTGCAGTGGCAAAGCTTCCATGTCTATGTAACATAAGTAGAAGGAAAACAAACATCCTTCCATTGCATTCAGCCTTAGAAAGCATTTAGCCTTTAACTATTATAAATTGAGCTACAGGTTCTTTCTAGATGCTATAAAACTAAGATTGATTTGTTCATATTTTCTTACAACTTTGTTTTTAACATGTGTAAAATGATTTTGTTAAGAGGATATGAGTATATGTTGTTGAATCTTCCACATTGTTTTTCTCTTATTTTTATATTCTCTTTATCACTTTATATCTCATATCTATTTAAGGTATCTTTTCTATTCCTTTATCTTCTCTATCCTTTAAATTATTTATTTGTAGCATATACAATTTTTAATTTTAAATCTAATTTTGTAGATTCTCTTAAAAGACATTGTTAATAATTTATATATTTTATTATTCCTGATACACTGAGATTGTGTTTTTTATGGTATTTTTCTTTGTTTCTATTTTAATGCATCCCCATCTTAATTCTTTTTTCTTTTTTTTATCTCATTTTGTTTGGAAGTTTTAGCTTACATTCCTATTTTACTCTCCAATATTTAACAAACATATTCATTTTTACTTTTTAAGAATCAAAATTATTAGGTATTTTTGTTATTTTGTCAAACAAAGCATTAGCATACTCTAGTTACCCTGTGATTTTTCCCACTATGATCTTCCATTTGTTATTTAGAATCCTATGTTTTAAAATTTTGTAATAACGACTGTCAGTGTATCCACAAATTATTATGAAGAGCATACTAAATGCACATCAACAAACTTTACATTCAACTTAAGAATCAGAACATTAATAAAACTGAAGTTCCTAATGGGTCTCTCTATAATTGTATTTTCCTGCTGTTTTCTTCTAAATTTATATTTATATTCACAACTTTTAAAGTTTTAAAAATATTTTATTATTTTTAGAGAGAGGAGAAGGGAGAGAGGCAGAGAGGGAGAGAGATATCAATGCATGGTTGCCTTTCACCTGCCTCCAGCTAAGGACCTGGCTGGAGACCTGGCTTGACACCTGTTCCTTTACATTCTTAAAATGATTAAACACTGTCCCCTCAAGGAACTTCTGTTTATCTGAGTCAGATCTATTGATACTTACCATATTAAAATAAAGCTTTTAAATTTATTGTTATTTATGTCATTTATTAAAATAGTAAACTAATTACAAATATCAACAGTTTTTCATGCAAACAACTTACACCCTCCATCCCCAATTACTGACATTGTTTTATAATGTTTTCCAGTCTTCTTAATTTCTGGACTAAAAGGAGACAGCTAGATTCCCACTTCTGCTGCTTTATTCAGTCTGAGGTTAAACATGTTTTGGTTAGAATATATGAATAAAATTCAAGCTCAGAAAAGGGAAGATTATTGGTAGCTCTTCCAAATAGTTGTGGGTGTTCTCCTTTGACAATACATGAAAATTCAATAAGGGGAATTTTCTTAAAAATTAGTTTCCATGTAAACTTTAAAGCCATGTCCAGTATTTTTACCTTAAAAATGTATTAGTTTACCTTTTTTTAATGGACATTTTGCCAAAACATGCAGGGTTTTGGAACCTCATGAGTTAAGCTTTTGGAAAATATTCACTAAGTTATGCAGATCTTCCAAATAGTTACACATTTGAGTATACAATATGAAAACATCAGATTTATTTTTCTATCAGTCATATTTGAAAAGTTTTTTGGTAGAGGGAAGTTGTTAAACTCATTGTAGAGGACATAAGTTTTTCAAAATTCTAATTTTTGTTAGAAAGCTCAACATTTTATGACTTGCCGTAAATATTTTCCATTGTTCTTCTTGTAGTGAAAGTTCCATTTCCTTAATTGTCAAGAGAATATATGACTCTTACTCAAGTCTGAATAATTATGGTTTATCTCTTAATTATTCTTTCAAGCAAAAATAGTATTCTGTGAAAACGTGGCTAGTTCAGCTCATAACTCAACAACTGTGCAAGGTTTTTAACTAAAGACAGTCATTGTACATGAACAGAACTGCTTTGTTCATACTTCCCATATCATTACACAAAATATTAAAAAGATGTGAACGCCAGGGTCAATGTTTAATGCCATTAATTATGTTTACTGCTTCATTAGGTTTATTCTTAAATTAAGCTGCCATTCTTAATCACGGAAGCATGTGGCCCAAGGAATACAATAGTATTAGCTTGCTTTGGCCCCACTGCCTTGATTCATGCTAAAGCATCAACAGTTTTACCCAGTATTGCTTCTGCAACATCAATACAGACTCCACCACATCGTGCAAAAGGCAGATAAAATTTTAACAATTTTGATAGTGGTTCTGTTTGACCTAACAGAGCTACTCAAAGTCTTCCGAATTCTTGGAATTGTTTCTTATTTGAGAACCACTGTAAAAGTAAACTCACTTTGTGATTCCAACCCTTGCTGTCTTTAGTGTGATGTAATTTCATAATTTCTTTCATTTCACTTACCCCTTCAAATTTTCTTCCAGCCCCTCTGCCTCAGCTTACAAACTTGAGTCTGTTGCCCGCACTTACTTGTTACTGAAATGTGATCAACACTAATAAAATATGTATCCTTTGAAGGAAGCTTGTAATAGAAGTTTAAAGCAGGAAGATGATGGTATGATTAGGTCTGTGGTCAATACCATCAAAGGACATTCTTTCACTAAAAAGTATTTGCCAAAGCCCTGGCTGGTGGCACAGTGGATAAAGCACCAGCCTGTGAACCCAAAGGTTGTTGGTTTGATTCCCCAGCCAGGGCACGTATCCAGGTCTCCAGCCAGGTCTGTAGCTGGAGGCAGGTGAAAGGCAATCATACATTGATGTCTCTCTCACTCTCTGCCTCTCTCCCTTCCCTTCTCTCTAAAAATAATAAAATATTTAAAATATATATTTGCCAGATATGCTTTTTTAGCTTCTTTTTTCCCCTCCTTACTAAAGACTATTGTATGTATGATATGATCTTGCAGTGCTAACATGGCTCATCTTAAAACTAATTTACATCTGGGGATTAGCTTAATATCAGTAGGTGCTTGTGTCTGTCTCTGTGTTGGCATGGAGTAGTAACCTTGACTCAAATTTAAGTTTTGACTCTAAGGGAGGTATGAAAAATCCCAGAGAGATCATTTTAACTTTAAAACTCATTAAGTGACTATACGTTGCGTGTCACATCAGAAGTATTATAATATCTTACACCTAAGAGAAATAAATATTTCCCCCAAATTATAAAGCATTAAATTAATTGTATAGACTGAAAGTACCTCATTGAAAATAATCTTAAATATTTTAAAGATTAACCAATATATGCTCTGTAGTAATGACTATTAAATATTGCTGGAATTTACTAATTTACTTAATTAGTTTCTAGCTGTTCATTTTCATTAATTTTATTCAATTGCATTAATTATTTTAAAATTATATAGTCTTTTTACTGGTCTAACTTGCTCAATTTAATAATACAAGGGTGGGCAAAAGTAGATTTATACCTGTGAGTACATGAAACAAAGTTTATTCTTATGTCAACTTATTAATATTTGCATTTACCATATAAACAACTACAAGCTTACCTCTGTCCACCTGTGTATATGGGACTGCATGTAATGCAATATTGAGGAAGTATGTATCACTACTAAGAATTTTTCAAAATATAAACTGTGTTGTAAAATGCTACATATTTCATATGTTAAAGAAAATCATCTAGGTATATTAAGAGTGCAGACTTTCTTTGAGACAATGATTTGTTTGGATATATACCTATAAGAAGGATTGTTGGATCATATGATAGTTCTATTTTTAATTTGAGGATCCTCCATCTTCTCTACAGTAGCTGTATCAGTTTCTTTTTCTGCCAAACATGTACTCATGCCTTTTTTCCACATCCTTAACAGCATTTGTTATACCTTGTCCTTTAAGACAATAGGCTTTCCTACAGGTGTGCTGTGATATTTCACTGTGGTTTTGATTTACATTTTTCTGATTATGAGTTGTGAGTACATTTTCAAGTACCTATTGGCCATTTCTATGCTTCTTTGGAAAAATGTTTATTCGGGTCCTCTGCCCATTTTTAAATTGGGTTACTGTTTTTTTTTTTTTTTTCCTTTAGCTATTTGTGTGTTTGGGATTAACCCCTTATTGGGTATGTGGTTTGTAAGCCTTTTCCTTTTGTTGTCTATTGTTAGAAGCTTATTTAGTTTGATGTCCTACTTATTTAGTTTTACTTTTTAAAATTTTGCTTTTGGTGTCAGATCTATTGTCAAAAATAATTAAGACTAATGTCAATAAGTTTATTCTCTGTTTTTCTGTATAAGTTCTATTGTTTAGGTCTTATATTCAACTCCTTTATCTGCTTGAATTAAATCTTTTGTAATGATGTATCATAAAGATTCTTTCATGCTACTTTGTAATGTATTTTTCTCAGTGCCATTTATTAAAGACTATCTTTTTTCTGTTGTATTTTCTTGGATTTTCTGTGGAACGTTAATTGACCACAAATGCCTTCTTACAAATGATTCACAAAAACATTTTTCTTTTTTAATTAATTTATTGTTCTATTACAGTTGTCCTATTTTCTTCCATTGCCCTCCTCTGTCTCGCCCAACCCATCCTCTCCACAGTCAATCCCCACCTCATTGTCCTTATCCATGGGTCATTTATACTAATTCTCTGACTATACCATTCCCCTTCTCTCCCTCCTTCTTCCCTGTCCCCACTGGTCACTGTCAGTCCGTTTCTTATTTCTATGCTTCTATTCTACTTTGCTCATTTGTTTGTTTTGTTCATTATGTTCCTGTATTAGATGAAATCATATGGTATTTTTATTTTGCCAGCTGGCTTATTTCACTAAGCATAAAATTCTCCAGTTCCATCCATTCTGTTGCAAAAGGTAGGAGTTCCTTCTTTCTTTCTGCTGCATAGTATTCCATTGAGTAAATGTACCCAAGTTTTTCGATCCATTCATCCACTGATGGTCACTTAGACTGTTTCCAGGACTTAGCTATTATATCTAGTGCTGCTATGAACATGGGGTGGATAGGGTCTTTTGAATTGGTGTTTCAGGGTTCTTCAGGTATGATCATAGCAATGGAATCACTAGATCAAAAGCTAGTTCTGAGGAAATTTCATAATGTGTTCCACAATGGCTACACCAGCCTGCATCCCCACCAAAAATGTACTTGGGTTCCCTTTTCTTCTTTCATTCATTCTAGCACTTGTTTGTTGATTTGTTAATGATGGCCATGATGACAGGTGTGAGGTGGTATCTCACTGTGGTTTTAATTTGCATCTCTCTGATGGCTAGTGATGTTGAGCATTCTTTCACCTGCCTATGAGTCCTGTGTATGTCCTCCTTGGAGATGTATCTGTTCAGGTCCTTTGCCCATTTTTTGTTGGATTGTCTGTCTTCCTGGTGTTGAGTCATGTAAATTCTTTATATATTTTGGAAATCACACCCTTGTCTGAAGAATCATTGGCAAATATATTTTCCCCTATAGTTGGTCCCCTTTTCATTTTGGTGATGTTTTATTTAGTTGAGCAGAAACTTTTGTTTGATGTAGTCACATTTGTTTATTCTTTCCTTTATTTCCCTTGCCCTTGGAGATATATTGGTGAAAATACTGCTGTATGAGGTATCTGAAATTTGACTACCTATGTGTTCCTCTAGGACGTATGGTGGCACAGCTTCTGTTTAAGTCTTTTATTCATTTTGAGTTTATTCTGGTGTATGGTGAAAGTTGGTAATCTAGTTTCATTTTTTTCTATGTCCCTGTCCAGTTCTTCCAACACCATTTGTTGAAGAGGTTATTTTTACTCCACTTTATGCTTCTGCCCACTTTGTCAAATATTAATTGACCACAGAGACTTGGGTTTATTTCTGGCCTCTCTCTATTCTGTTCTATTGATCTAGGTGTCTGTTATTATGCCAGCACCAGACTGTTTTGATTACAGTATCCTTGTAACATAGTTTGATATCAGGTTTTCAGTCTATCAAAGACCATCTTTGATTACCTTACATTATACCCACCCCATCTTCCACCATTCTATTTTCCATCTCAGAGAAAAACACAATTTTGTTTATTGTGTTCTCTTCTAGACCTTTTTGTTCATGCTTTCCTAAAGACACATTGTTCTGCAAATTGCTTTTCCCAATCCACTTTGTGACTGAGAAATCTCAGGCTTTGCAATTGGTAGAAGGGGCAGTGAGACTTACTAAATGTGAGTAGTACTCCAAAGCTAACACAACTATTTAGTGAAAATCCTGGACAAGAATGCAGGTTTCTTGAATTTCAGGTTAAAGCCCTTCATCTCTCACATGTACTCAATCAGAAGAGACTAATCTCATTATCCCAGAGTGGCTTTTTTATTTTGGTATTATAAAAAGTGTTACTCTTATGGTGAACTCTCTTCCTTCTGTCCCCAAAAGTTTCAAATTTGGAGACTGACAAACATGAATATTGATAAAAATATGCTTTTGAAAAGAATTCAACTAGAACTCCTTAGTTTATAATGTGGAGGAATGTTCCATTTTCAGGAAATTAGGGTTCAATAACAAGAATCTAAAAATACGTGTTTATTGTACTTGATGTCAGAACAATTTTAATTGATGTGAAGTCTTTAATTGGTAACCACTATAAGCAATGTAAAGGGCACAACTAAAGGCCTGAGTATTCTGAAATAAGGGAATATAGTTATGGCTGAAAAAAGAATCACTAAAACCATAAAGATAGTGGTATGGTGAAAAGATTTAAAAGAAGTTTCCCATTCACATCCTATATCCGATTGCAAAAGATTAAAAGGCCAAAGCTTAATTTCTCACCATAAAACTATCTATAGACTTCCTCTTTGAGAATAAGAGGGAAGCTCTCGCTCTTCATCTCTCTACTTGTCCTTGAGGTATCGCCTCTCAAAGTATAATATTCATAACTTGAGAACAGACAGAACAAACACCTGTATTTGTTGTCATACTAGCCACCTAGAGAGGTAAAATCAGAAGTTAATCCTTTGCTAAAACTGCTTCTTTTCACAGAGCAATTATAGTTAGTGCCTGAACATTTTCATATAAAACTAGTTTTTAAAAACTGTTCAAAACTACCTCTGGGTACAGAAAACTCTCAACTTCCAATAAATGTGATTGCCTCATTATACCCACAGTATCATTTGTTGCACGTAGAACCTTGTAATTTTATATAAATTATAATTGCAAATATTGTCTTTAATTTTTTTTTTTTTAATTTTATTTTTAGAGTGGGGGAGAGGGAGACGGACATCAATATATGGTTGCCTTTCACCTGCTTCCAGCTATGGACATGGTTGGAGACCTGGCTTGCAACCTGGTTATGTGCCCTGGGTAGGAATCAAAACAACGACCTTTGGGTTCACAGGCTGGCACCTTAATCCACTGTGCCACCAGCCAGGGCCTTGTCTTTAATTTTTACTATGCAAATCTGCCTATCTTATTTCCTTTGTACAGTTGATGTCATAGTCCATTATTTACCAGTTTCAACAATACTTGAGATGTATTTCATTATCACAATGTAGCTCATATGCTAATTGAACTATTTTATCAGTTTTTTAAAAACATGTTTACTTTAAATGTGGTTCTGCTAACAACCTTACTGTTCTTACTACCTCAGGAAGTAGCGAGATTCTCTCAAGACATATGCTGCTTACTTCTGAGAAAAGTTTTTCTTCACTGGAGATTGAGATCTTTCCACATGTCTTGCTAATGATTAGTTTCCATGGGTTTTCTTTTGATTTCTACTGGAATTTGGTCTCCACAAAATTCATAGCTTGTGATATCAATGCCTTTTTGATAGAGATTGTTTTTATTTTGCCAGTGACCTTACAAAGGACTCACTGCTTTGACTGTGGCAACACCTTTTCTTTTCCCCATTTTCATCTGTCCTTTGACACCACAGGGGACTGAGGGACGTGACAGGAGTGATGTACAGCTGCAAGGGCTCAGCTAAGCTGTGCTGTTTTTACTGAATGCCTTCAGCCTTTTGACATAGACAAAGAGCTTTAATCAGGCTTGCTGTCCTGAACATAGCTCACAATCTCTCACTCGGTAAATTAGTCACTGATTTTTTCTGATGCAAAGATTTCTTAAAGAAATGAGCTCTATTGTTCATTCACATTTCAGTGTCTATTGTTTTAATCCTATGAGCTAAAACACTTCATGACTATTTGTTTGAGCAAAAAAGATTAGAGGAATAAAAATGAAAGTTACACCAGCTCATGATAAAATAAAGTCAATCAATCTTTCTATCTTTGTGACTCCCTCTTTTTTTCTTCCATTGTTGTTAGATATTTGGAAATTCCCTACTAATAATAACATACAAAAACCCATTTCAAAGGTAGTCTTTCATTTCTAATAGGGTTCATTTCTTAATATGACTGACTCCATGTTTTGAAGAAAATTTGAGGTCTCTGAAGTGCCCTGGGCTTTGGAATATATATATATATATATATATGTGTGTGTGTATATGTATATAAGTATATATGTATATATGTATATAAGAGTATATGTGTGTATATGTATGTATGAAAAAATATAAAATATATGTATGAAATATATATATGAAATATATATATATATATTCAAGAATTCAATAAACCCCACTGTGCTATAGTAATATTTTTGGTTTTAAAGCCTAATGGAGTTTGAGGTAGTAAAACAGTGTTAGTTAGCAAACCCAACAAACCTAGCTTAGGCTACTTTGAGAATGGACCATCCAGAGAACAGCTAACACAGCACTGAATTCAGTATGCAGACCCATTCCCAGGCAAAGTAGAATAAGTTAAACAATGTTTTTGTACGACAAAGAGGATTGCAGGTAATTTTAGTTAGCCATTTTTATCTCAAGGAAAAATAGATATTGTTAGTCTCTTCATAAGCATTTTGTTACCAATGCATATTTTTATATCCATAATCCCAGTTACTTTATTTTCCAAACAGCTTTGGTGTTTTCTCCAATTGCACTTGCAAATGTTGTGTTTTGTTTATATTTGACACAACTCCAAATTCTGAATATTTAAGGTTCAGGCAGCACAGTGGCTGGTTATATTTAATATGAGCAAGACCATTTAGGAATGCAGATCTCAGCTGCTTTAGCTAGATTATTTCCCTGAAGCAGCAAGATATTCTGAGAACAGAGATTTTCTTTTTAAACAGTTTAAGAATATGTAAAATTCAAGGGACTCCAATTAAGCTAGTATTAAAATACATTAATTTATGTACTTATTTAATCATATCAAGTCCAGCCCTGGCTTAGATTTTATTGGACAGTGTTCACTTGAGCTGGGAAAATGTGGTCCCGAAAGTATCAACCATGAAAACCATTTTAATTATATTGACACACTGGCTCAATACTTTTGGGACAGACCTCGTATATCAGGTTTTTCCCTATACAAACATATGTTTTCACTGAAAAGAAGCACTTAACAGCTCCTCTTTAGTGTATCTGATTGCCAGCATTGCTGCTCTTGAACTTTGAGTTAAGTAAGATTACCCGTGTACAAGCACTGCCTTACCATAACATTTGATCTGATAACTGCGCTGGCTGCAAAGTCCCTAATGGGTGGTTAGCAGAACCAGCATGGATACATTGGAACAGGGATCATTTATGTCCAGGAAAGGAGTAGGAGGAGGACACAAGACTTTCTTCTATTTAGAACGGCATGCACTTTAAAACTTGCAAACTTTTTTCTTTCTGGAATTTTCCACTTAATATTGTCAGATCAAATTTGACCTGGGCTACTACAGCCATGGAAAAGGACACTGCAGGCAAGTAGGAGTGCTGTATACTAAGGTCTGAATTAGTTTCCAGGCAAGAGGGCCTATAGAGAGGACAGAAGAGAAAACTCAACAATGTAAGACTGGAGAGACAATGTGAACATTGGCAGGAAATAGCACTGGTCTGGGTCATCAGCATAGAAGAGGTTTGTTGTTTATTATAGAGTTCAGTTTTTCAAGCAGTTATAGGTTCCCAGCAAAGTTGAGCATAAACTATGGAGTTCCCATGTAACCTCCTGCCTCCCACAGACATGGCTTCCCACTCTTCAACATCCCCCACCAGAGTTGGCACATTTGGTACAATCAACACATTTACACTGACACATCATTGTCACTCAAAGTCCATAGTTTACGTTAGGTTCATTCTTAGTGTTGTACATTATGTGGGTTTTGACAAATGTATAATGACATGTATTCATCATTGCAGTTTCATATAGATAGTTTCGCTGCCCTAAAAATTCTCTGTGCTGTGTTGATTCCTCTCTCTCTCCTAATGTCTGGTGAACATTTATCTTTTTAATGTCTCCATGGTTTTGCCTTTTCCACAATATTGTATTGTTGGAACTATGTTGCATGAAGGCTTTTCAGATTGGTGTCTTTCACTGAGTAATATGTATATAAGTTTCCTCTCTGTCTTTTCATGGTTTGATAGCTCATTTTATGTTAGCACGGAATAATATTCTATTGTCTGGAAGTGTCACAATTTGTTTATCCATCCACCTTCTAAACGGCATCTTGGTTTTGACAACTCTGAATAAAGCTTCTGTAAACATCCGCACACAGATTTTTTTGTGGACACTAGATGGAATTTTTATTCCCCTGTGAACAAAATACAAAAGAATATTTTAATGAATTGTATAACTTATTTAGAAATAAGTGTATATTTTTCATGTGGATATATAGGACTAATGACAACTCCAATAAGACTGTAAATATCTGAGACTTGATGTATATTCACGTGTCTGTTTTTAAAATGTGAGTAAAATAAGTCAATTTAGTGTTGAGACTGAATACAGTACCAGAGAAAGGCAAGGAAGGACTGTCGATGCCAGCATTGGGTCTACACTTTGTCATTCAGCGCTGTTCCCAGAGTCTGGACTTCCCTAAACCCAAGTTGTGCAGTTAGCCAGTCCTTGATCTCTTTAGACCATAGATCCTCATTCATTTTGAGCTGAGTATTTCTCCCAGAGAGCTCCAACTTCCTGCACACAAAAGGCTTATCAAAACCTTCCAGCTACAAATTGAACCTTTCTTCTGGTGAATATAAATTTCTTCACTGTGTCTATTTCTAGTGATGTTTTAGAATCCCTCCTATAATTATACTCCAGGCAGCTGACCTATTATTTAATACAACTCTGTATTTATGGAAGATTAGTAAGGTAGAGGTGAGATGATTTGTCTTATTATATTTAACTTTTTAAAGATTTTATTTATTATTTTTAGAAAGAAGGGTAGGGAGAAGAGAGGCAGAGAGGGAGAGAGACATCAATGTATGGTTGCCTCTCACCTACCTCCAGCTATGGATCTGGCTGGAGACCTGGCTTGCAACCTGGCTGTGGAATCCAGAGACCTTTCAATTCCCAGGCCAGTGCCTTATCTACTGTGCCACCAGCCAGGGCTGTCTTATTATATTTTAAATGTGATGTTTATATTTTGCCAAATTCTGCAATGTAGCTAAGGGAATGTAGAACCAAACTAAGTCTAAAATTTCATATCAATGACCTTCATCATTACATAGCAAATATGTTAAGAGGGCAAAATTCTGGACCTTTCTCTTGGCTCTAAGATAGTCTTTCTCCCTTTCTTCTTTCATATTTAAAGAATTGCAAAACAACTAATATTTTTACCAAATAGAGTTCAAATTGTCTAGGAAACAGTATTAAAAACAATTTACCTGTAAGAAGATAAAAACTAAATTACAATGGTCATTCCTGGGTATTTTTTTATGCTCTATTGCTAATGGTAACTTTGATTAAATTTTATGTTTGGAAGTTATTTAAAATAGGGTAATGATAAGGAATAGTCCAAGTAAAGAGTAACCATATTTACTTCCCCATAAAGAAATAAACACTTAAGGCCCTGGCTGGTGGCACAATGGATAAGGCACTGGCCTGCAAACCCAAAGGTCACTGGTTTGATTTCCAACCAGGGCACCTAACCAGTTTGCAAACCAGTTCTTCAGCCAGGTCTCCAGCAAGGTCTGTAGCAGGAGGCAGGTGAAAGTCAACCATACATTGATGTCTCTCTCCCTTTCTGCCTCTCTCCCTTTCCCTCCCTCTAAAAATAATTATTAAATTTTTTAAATAAAGAAATAAACACTTATACTTGAAAAGCGTTATAATGATAAAACTACCTCATTTTTTAAAAAGTTGAAACCACTCAAGTTAAATGATTTTCCTAAGGTTATCTCAGTGGTAGTTAGAAATGGAGCCAAAATCACCCAACTTCTTACAGCATGGCATAATGTGGAATACCATAATGCTTAAACATGTCAATATATTTAATGATAGTTAAGTTATTCAAAAGGGTCTGGTCATTTGGGGAAAATGTAAGGAGGTTTCATCTCTTTAGATGTATGTCCTTTGTAGAAAACAGAACAAGTTCCTAACACAAGGGCAAACCTGAGTAAGTGAACAGTAATTCAAGTAGGGACTTGAGACTATTCATAGTAATGGAATATAACTATCAGTAAAACCTAATGTTCTTTCTGCATTTTTCTGTCTCTTTGCTGTCAACACACATGCCTGCTTATGTTACATGAGATAGTGTATGTTTATCTTCTGTAATTATATATATAAATGTTTGATAGAAGCATACATTTTTAAAAAGAATCTTGTCAATAATGTGTCAATCACAAAATGACTTCTTCTTAGGCTTAAGGCATATTTGCAATAAGCCAATCCATTCTAAAAGAAATAGATCATTGATTTGGCTAGCTGGGACATTGCAAAACCAGCGCCCTTCTCCTGGTAATGAATGACCCTTTCAAGATCATAGTGTTCCACCATGACAGGAATGTTAAATAATTATGGCTTTGTATAGTGAATGGTACTACCAGTTAGGGAAGAATATACCAACCTGAGACTACAGGAGAGATAGGATTTTGAGAATAGCCTGGTACAAGATAGTTTATCTGGTTAAATGTGAGTCACTCAGATGCCTCAATAAGTGAGAACTTTAAGATGGAAATGAATTCACAAAAGAAAGGACATCCAACCCAGAACAGATAGAGGAGGTTTGGATGTGCTGAAAGATAGCTGGAAACTCTGGATATAGGATGCCAGTCACTGTATGTTTTTAATATGCAACTTGACACTCCAGTTAGGGCAGAGTATTCAATTTCTCTAATCTGAATCCATAATTGAGCCCCTGTAGCAGGTTTCCAATACCCCCAACTTTCTATGATACACGTGCTAGCCACTTTCAAAGCTTCCTAAAACTCTGGCCATCTGTTTTCCTGGACCTCTGGAGGCTATGCCTGACCAGGTTCTTACATCATCAACTAAATCTGAACTCTGAAACTTCCTATGTCATGCTACTTGTGCAACTCAAGGAGAGAGTACTTAGAAGTTGTGTGCATACATCACCATGAATAAAATTCTGTTTGAGATTATTTTCTTGAAATAGAAGGGTTTTTTTTTTTGCCCCTCAGAGGCTATTGTTTCTCTCTTGGTATTTAATTGTGGAATAATTATCAATTAAGTATTTTATATATTTTATCTCCTTAGTTACTCCACCAATAAATTCTTGAACCTATGATTAGGTATGATTGGTCTCACTTGCAGTACATGTCTTTTTCTCTCTAACCATACTTTAAAATGAATTAAACAACATTGTTTTAAAATAGATGTATAAAGTATTTTTGTGACTAAAAACTATTTTGTCTACATCATAATTCTAAAACACATCAGCCCTGTCCATTTCTATCTCTTCTTTTTTGAACCCTGAATGACCTAGAATTTGAACTATATCACCCTTTAGGAATGAACATGGCATTGGGATCTTGCAAAGAGAAAATGTTAAACCTTTCTTTTATGCTTTTCCAGATATATATTTTTTCTAATTCAAGGAAATTTGGGAGGCAGCCAGGCATTCATCCCTATATTGCCTCATAATTAGAAAAGAGCCAGTCTTATAAGCATCATTATTTGTAGTTTAATTTATACATTGCCCTCCTATTATTCTGCATGTTGGTTCATTTCATTTATTCTAGTAATGCTCTGCACCAAAAAGTATGTTAGCATTTATTATGTGCTACAAAATAATCGGCTAATTCATTCACATACTGCATAGATTTCAGTAAATCAAGAAAAGGCAATAAAACTTAAGTACCTACTTACCTTCTTTCTTGTAAGATTCATAATTTATATAATTTCCCAAATGTTCCTGCAGATCTACTTGATCATGAATGATGGCACAGTGACTGGCATTGGAATCTCTCTAGTCATCCATCATATAGGCAAAATAGCTAATATGTGTCCAGAAAGTTCAAATATCTCAATTTATTAATGGTCCCTATTTTCCTGTGTTGATATCTAGCATAACACTTTGGTTATTGGAGTCTATATATAGCCCATTAGTTGTTACTCATTGTTATTCTGTTCACAGTACAATGACTAAAATCTGTTTAATGTATCCATCCCTCTGTTGTCAGATAGTCCTGATGATGCTTTTGATGCGAAGCAAATACTACAACTGACAGAATTGGAAACATATTTAAAAATTTACACTTTTAAAATGTCTACTTTAATCAGCAAGCCTATTGTGAAAACTTATAAATAGCAGTAAATCAAAGATTACCACTTTGCCTTTGTTTTATAATTTCATGTCAAGTAAAAATTAAAAGCAGTTCATTTTGAAGAACAAGCATTGAATTAATATGATCACACATCCTCCTTGCTAATGAAATACTCCCTAAGGAGGGACCAGTTGCTGTTTTTTGTACTTAAATCCTTTAATCACCATGTCAAAAAACTAGTATAATAAGTTAACTTCCATGTCTGATCCCTTGAAGATCTATGAAGTTTGTAAAGTATGGAAACATTGGTATTGTAAAGCTATGGGATTCATTATTAAGGAAAAATCCCAGATATATGTGCAAGTTAAGTTTTTAATCTTTCAATAAGTTGACTTTGATTGGTGTCCTTTAATACGTATATGGAAAGCCCTACAATATGAAAATGAACAGGATATTATTGCTATCCCACCAGGCTTCTCCTGTAATAATAAACATTCATGAACATATATATATATTCATAATATTCCTTCTCTTTCCCCATTGTGGACTCCAATTCATTGTTCTCTTAACTGGCAACCAAATGCTTTCCAATTTTGGTTCCATTAGTGATCGGTGTTTTTTATCAGGGTGTAGTCAAGTCCAATAAGTCACCTCTGAAGGGAATGTTACTTATAAAAGCAGTACCTAAATGTTTTAAGTTATTTGTCTGTGTTTATTTTCTGTTTCAATTTCAATGCTTTCATTTTATCTTACTGCCAGCCATACCTCTTTCAACCAATTGTTTACCTGATTTAAGATGAAGTAGCCACAAAGCAATTCAATATTACAGCTGACTTGAGAGTCAATTCAATGGTATGATCTAACAGCTACAGAGCAATTCCTTCTGGCAACATTGTGAGAATAGCTTCAGTGGTGTCTGTAGTAGAAGCTTGTGGCCATTAGGTAAAGAGTGAACTTACAGAGTAGAGGTTTGAATTACAGATAACTTTTTTAAAAATGTATTAAATGTATTGGGGTTTTGTCCCAATGATGGAATTACATCTATCTTTTAAAGACTTGCCTGTAAATTAGGAAAAATTGTGGTGAAGTCCAGAGATACTCATGTGATACCCACTCGTTGCATTATAACAAGTTTCAAAATGTCCTTTCTTCTCTTAAACAAAGTCTTACCCTTTTTGTGTCTGTTTCCTAGAATTGGACTGGAGGCATATTATGCTCATCTGACAAATTGATCTGTGACCACAATATAATACCAGGTTACTACATTACTATTCCATATAACCTAAGGATGATGTACTGACAGAACTTTCCAGGAGGGTCAAATGAATGTCTCTAACAGTGGGGGTGAGCTTAGAGAATGAATATTGAAGACAAAAGAGGCTCACAGCACCCCTGGAATGACATAACCTAAGAGCTCTACAAAACCATCCACAATCACAATGAAGAAAAGATGAGAAAGAAATCTATCAACTATAATGGAAGTTAGGCCTTTAGGTCCTTTCATTTATTTCATTGTTATGGATAGAAATTTCCAAAGGGAATTTTCTCAGATGACTCATATGGCCTTGGGTTTTCATAGTTATGACCTTAACTGTTGACATTAGGGAAGTGAGAGGTTGATTTCCTTTGAGACTCTCTACGCTCTATGCTGAGAGAATCTGTAGGGAAAGCGGTCTCAGAAGACAAATGAAGACCAAGAGCTGTTAGCTCCCAGGAGGGATTGCTTAGGTCCTGGGTAGCCAAAGCTTTCTTTGAAAAGCCTTTGAGATTCAATGTTGTGCTCTATCTTTTAAAGATAGATATCTTTTAAAGTGAGTTTTATGAACATTTTTCTAAACCATTAAGTCATAGGATACCACAACCCTAACATTGTGACATTAATAATTTGCATTTATTTGTATGATTACATAGAATTTTATTGTCTTGCAAACTTGGTAAGATTTTTTTAAGGCTGAACGATTCCTAAACTTCTATAACATATAACATGGTAGAAGAAACACTAATTAATCTATGCTACTGAGTCATATTATTTTAGGGGTAACATTTAACACTTCTGGTTCTGATCAGAAAATGATGGTTGTTGAACTCATAATCTTTAAGACCTCTTTTTTTCAGAAGTAATAGGTGTATTGAAGAGTCTTAAATAGGAGATCTATGAAGAGTCAAATATCTGGGTATTTGGGATCACCCAAGATTTGAATAAAAATTTTTGGTTTTATAGGCCTAGAATCATAAAATGCTACTTCAAAGGGTTATTTGCATATTCAAAATTCAGCAAATATTCCTGCAAATAGCATTGGGGCTTCCTGTGGAGAGAGAAGATTTACTCTTCCTCTCTGTTGAACAAAGCGAAAAGAAATCCAAAAGACCTCAAGCATTCACAGGTAGAAGTGCTATTTGGAATCTGTCTCCCACTGAGGCTCTAATGCCCAATTTCTGGGACGGAGGATTTATGCATGAAATATGATCGTATTTGGCAAAGAAATTAACATAGTCATAGATGGAACAAATACAGAGTACCTCAAATGAACTACAGAGCAATTATAAGGACATGGTAAAGTGTGAAACAGTCCATTAAGCAATATTTGATCACCAGCTTTTTCTGTTCCTGGCTTTATTGTCAGAAACAAAGCTAAGCCTTAATAGCATTTTGTGCAGTAGTCAGGATTTTACATATGCTAACATACACAGTCTGCCTAGGATTGTGAAATGCATTTTAGAAACACACACACCATTTCAAACTCCAATGCATTTTGTTAACACAAATTCTTATTGTTAACTTGTAGACATAGCTATTGGTATTTAGATATAAAGTAAAATTTTTCTTACATTTTTAATATAAATATAATTTCATATGATTTTATATATGATAATTTCATATTTTCATTGTGTAAATTTTTAGATTACAGAGGGTTCTTACCAAGAAAGAAGATATTATACTTTCAGAATCTCTACTTTCAAATAGTTTGTCCAAATTCTCTTGGAAACTATTTAGTTTAAAAATGCTCTAGACAAAACAAACTTACCACTTTCCTCTAGGTGCAATTCCAGAATAATTTTTTTCTTTCATTACAAGAATATTTCTACACATATAAATATTATCTATCAGGGTAACAATTGTTTTCTTTATTTCTGTGTGGAGAAAATCAGGGCTCATATTCACACACACACACACACATATGCAATTAATGTAGGCTCACAAAAGACTTTGCACCATTCATCACTGTGTCATAAACACCTAGAGCAGTTTTGGCCCACAAGAGATGCTCAATAAACATGATTTATATTAGAGTAAAATTCCTGTTTGGAAAAGGAGGGATACAGGCAGGTGCTGTCAATGAAGTCCCTATTTGCAAATCACATGGAGGGCATACAATTGACCCCCTTAGCTACAACTCTTCTACCCACTGTCAATTATTTAAGTGTGGGGAAGGCATATTATAAATCTAAAACTGCTTATTCTCCATAATTTTCCTATAAGCACAAGCATTGGATGCACTGGCTGTGAGAGGTGTTCAGAACCGTACTTTATTATCCAAATAGAGCTTTATGCCTCAGCATTAGATTCTGTCTCATGTGGTTCTTCTCTCATCCAACCACTTCATTTGATGGAAGCAAAAATCAACACTTATAGTTTCACTAATTGACCCAAGTTGAAGTCAGCTAACAGTGCCAGTGACTAGACTGAGTGATTGCTCATCCACTTCATGCTGATGTGAAAAACTTGACTCCCTTTGACTTAATTACTCCATTCTGCCACCAACTTGGGTACATACATTGTAAAGCATTGGTGTGAATTAACTGGTTGTTTAACTGGAATGATATTTCTTTAAAGGTCAAAGTACTTAAAGTATATAGCTGCAGATACAAGTAATTGGTCATCACTAAATTTAACAAACACTGCTAGAAAAATGATATTTTAAAATAGAGAACAAGAAAGAAATGTAAAATTATCAGCCTCATAAGAAGTCTGAGATCCAGGCTTCTTGCATTTTGGTCTGCAATCATTTGTAAGCAGGTGTCAAGTAGGGAGAGAATAGACCAGCACTGCTTCTAATTTGATATGCTCCATGCCTCAGTAGCTGGGTGATTTCCCATCCTTGAATATTGGCCCATTAAACTTGTCTTTTACTATCCAGCAATAAACTGGAAGGGCAGAAAATAGTTAAAAACTAATCAAATGAAAGACAAAGGCCCAATGTGATCTCATTCCTCTAAAATAGGGAGGTGTGAATGGTAACCAGAGGCTAATCTGCAAAAAGCATTAAATGCTTATTTTCTTTGGCAAGGAGAAAAGATCTTTACAACCATGGAAAAAAATGTTTAAATTTAAATGAGCAATGAGCTCTAGAATGATCTATCCCTGTGCCTGGAATACAATGAAAAAATTTTAATGTATGCTCCTATTATAAAACATCCATATTATACAAAGCATAGACTGATGGAGGAGAGCAGATGGAAACTCAATGTGGACTCAGACAATGGTATAGTGAGGGGCAGGGATGAATGGTTGTTTTACATTTGCCTTCATGCATGGTAGGTCCAATCAACAGCCACATTGATGATTAGAAAGCATGACTGAAAATAGTAAATCAACTGCTGTCTGTCCAGTTCAATGGTGTTCATGCCATAAAAATCTGAATTAGAAATAGCCTTCTCTTTTGTTCCATGCAGGCTGATGGATGTAGTCAGGAACAGATATGAGGAAAATGATGAATAATTACATTAGTCTTTTACTTTACCCCAAATCCTTTTCTCTCCAACTATGTCCCCTTGAATATTTAGCTTTCTACTCATGGCCTGGACAAACACAACAGGTCGTGTTTATCATTGAAACCAGCTTTGCTCATTCAATCTTGTTTTCATTTATTTAGTAAGCATTTCTTACTACCTAAATATCAGTTACCTAACATGAATAAGGTACCATTCTCACCCTCAAACTTAATTGGCTATCAAGCTCTTTCTTCAATAGGCCCTACTGAGTATGATGTTGAAAATGACAAGGTGTTATGAATAGGAATCACACAAGAGGGTCATCTAACCAGCCTGAGGATGCTGAGAATGCTTCCTAGAGAAGATACCGGAGTTAAAATTCCGGAGAATTTTAACATTAGTTAAAGAGCCAACATTAGTTAAATAAAGGAAGACATACAAGAAACAGAAAATGTAGAAAAGAGAATGCAAGTTGAAGAATTTCAAGTCATCTGCTGTGTGACTTCAGAGGAGAGAAGTATGGATAGGCAGGAAGCTGCAGTTACTAAGAAGTAGGATCATGGAGACTCTTGGACTTCCACACAAGAATTTAGATAAGAAGGTATCAGTGGGAGTTTTAAGCAAGAGAGTGATTTATTTTTATTTAGAGGTTAGAAATTACTCTTGAGATAGGATTAAAAGAAATAGAAGGGGCAAAACCTGAGTCTTAATTCTAAAACTCAAGAATTAAGAGGAGCTGAACAAGAGAGTAGCAATGGAAAATCAGACAGAAAAAGAGAAGACATTATTGAGATAGCAAAGTCAATGTGATTTATTGATCAACTGGAGATGGAAAACAGTAAAAACAGGGTGGTTAAGCAAACTCGTCTTTTGTTGTTTATTGTGTCATTAATGCTGTGGTATCATTCACAGTGAGATAAGTATCAGAGGCATAATAAGCTTGTGGGGGTGGAGAAGAGATGGAAGGAATTATTCTGTATTGAACTAATGCACTTGCAGTTACAATCACTGCTCCAAAATAGAGGGGTGGAAACCAGGCTCCAGATTCTGCTAACAAAATCATCAATGTGTATGAAGTATCTGGAGCATAATCACAGGAGGGAGAAAAGGAGTATTGTTTACAATAGCCAAGATGTGTAAGCAACATAAGTCCCTATCAACAGACAAGTAGATTTAAAAAGCTGTAGCATGGATATACAATGGAATATTACTCAGCCATAAAAATTAGAAATCTTACTATTTCTAACAGCATAGATGCATGGACCTAGGGTATATTATGCTTCGTGAAGTCAGTCGTCAGAGTAAGATAAATACCATATGATTTCACTTATTTGTGGAATCTAAAGAACAAAATAAAACAGAATTGAAACAGACTCAGACACCAGCAGGCTGGTGGTTGCCAGAGGAAAGAGACATTGCAAAACTGGGTGAAAGGTTTTGAAGGGGGTTGGAAATATATGAAGCCTGTCCAGAAAGTATCCTCCATCCAATATGAAAAATAGACATTTACTGAAGATACAAGAAACATTGCACATAGGACACTGACACCTCAGTCCCCTTCAAAGTAGGCACCTTGGGACGTCACACAGTTCTCCTAATTGCCATTAGCCGCCCTGTTGTACTTTCCTGAATCTCACCAATGAATCTGAAATCTCTTTTAAAGGTGATTTTAGTTTTGGGGAAAGCCAGAAATTGCAGTTTCAGGGTACTAAATCTGGGCTGTAGGAGGTCTGAGTTACCTGGGTGATTTGATGTTTTGCCAAAAAGGAAAAAGACTCTGCACAAGAAATGATGCATTGGTGAGCACATTGTCATGATGAAGACGTCAATCACCAGTTGCCCACAGCTGCAGCCTGATAAATTATCTGAGTAGTTTCCATGGAAGAATGTTCAAGCTTAATGCAAAATTTGATGCAGATTGTTGTTCTGCTCACTCGGTCATATTGAATAGGACAACCACACAGTACACATGATTGCTCAATGGGTCTACCACCCCCATTGACTTGTACAATGAAGCCATCATGATTCATGTATGTGCAGTCCAGTCCACTCCCATTGGCTGTCAGGTTACATCAATGTCACTCAAACTGTTCTCATTATATTAATAATGGATGGACTGTTTCCAGACAGACATTGTATTCGGTAGTTACAAAATAGTTATGGGATATAAAGGACAGCTTAGGAAATAGTCAATAATGTTGCAATGACTGTGTGGTGCCAGGTAGGTGCTGGAAATACCACCCTGTGAAGTGTACGATTGTCTAACCATTGTGCTATATACACCTGAGATCAGTACCAAATAAAGTTGAAGGAGAACTATAATTGAAAAATAAAATTTTAAAAAATACCAAAGAATGATTAAAAGTCATGGACACAGGACACTCTGTGGAACATGAAAGGAAATGATTTTTTTTTTTAATCATAAAGACCCTGGCTGTTGGCACAGTGGATAAGGTGCCAGCCTGTGAACCCAAAGGTCTCTGGTTTGATTCCCAGCCAGGGCATGTAACCAGGTTGTAAGCCAGGTCTCCAGCCAGGTCTGTAGCTGGAAGCGGGTGAAAGGCAACCATACATTGATGTCTCTCTCCCTCTCTGCCTCTCTCTCTTCCCCTCTCTTTATTTTATTTTATTTTATTTTTTTTGAAAGTTTTCTTTTTTTTTTTTTTAAATTTTATTGTTGTTGTATTACATCCATCCCCTTTTTGCTCCCCTCTGTCCCCCCACCCACCCACCCATTCCCCCCAAAGTCAATACCACCTGTTGTCCATGTCCATGGTTCCTTTATACTAGGTTCTTGTCTAAGCTGCTCCCCATCCCCTCTCTTTAAAAATAATAAATAAGCCCTGACTGGTGGCAAGGTAGATAAGGCGCTGGCATATGAACCCAAGGGTCACTGGTTCGATTCCCAGCCAGGGCACATGATCAGGTTGCAAGCCAGGTCTCCAGCCAGGTCCATAACTGGAGGCAGGTGAAAGGCAACCATACACTGAAATAATAATAATAATAAATAAATAATATTTTAAATTATAAAGGTGAGAATAATGGTGCAGACATCAAAGGCAAAAGAAAAGCAATTTTAAGAGGGACAGTGATTCCTGCTACATATCATAAATTGAACACGTGTATATTTCCAACCCTCTCAAAACTTTACTAAAATATTAAGGGAATTATTTTAAAGGGATAAAACTACAAGGATCAAGAAAAGAGAAAAGATACAACAACAAAAGTTGGAAAGCAAATCCTAAATGAGCAATAGATGAGAAAGAAATTGATGTATATGCTGTGTTTTAAACCTTCAATGTCTTCTACTTAGCTTTCAGGAATCTAATAGCCACATCAGAAGGTATCTGGGAGGGAACAAATAACCTATGAGAATCTAATACATAAATATATCGAGATCAAGACCCAATCCAATCCTGATGAAATCAATATAACATTTAGCCCACAATTGATATCTTGCTCATACACTCAGCATTTATCAACTTTTAAAAAATATTTAGATTTTTAGTGCCCCACTAAATGAATTACTCTTTAACTAAAGAATAGTTTAGCAAAAGTGGACTTGAAAACTAGGAAGACAAATTTTCAAATGGCTTAGGTTTTTCACTTTTCTGGCCAGGAATGGCAGGATTTAAAAAAAAATCTAAATTCTAAATTTCCAAAGAATTGACCTTCAAATATATTTTTTAAGATTTTATTATTTCTGAACAGAAAGGGAGAAAGACAGAGAGGGAGAGGAACAGAGAAATATCAATGTATGGTGGCCTTTCACCTGCCTCCAGCCATGGACCTGGCTGGAGACCTGGTTTGCAACCTGGTTATGTGCTCTGGCTGGGAATTGAACCAGTGACCTTCGGATTTGCAGGCCAATGCCTTATCCACTGTGCTACCAGCCATGGACTTTCAAATATTTTAATGCACATGATAGCAGTTCATTTTTATAAAATATTAAATTGTATAAAAACAAAGAATTAAATTCACTCATTAAAAAACCCATAAGAATATAATGCTATCAATGTGCTTCCCAGACCACTGGCTATTACTAATTAGAAAAAAAAATCTAAAGTATATACAGGTCTCCAAATAAATGAATATGAAAAATGCATTTCTCAAAATTACTTAGGAATGGGTTTTCTGGTATTATTTACTAACTTGACAATATTCAGTAATAATATTATTTAAGTTTTTTTCTTTCTTCTCCAAGTGATTACTTTTCTCACTAATGGTGGAAAACAAGAAGTGCAGGGAGGCATGAAATTGGAAACAAAGTTAATTTAAGACCTCATTCCTTTTCTGTCTCTTTCTAGATACCACCTTTCTCTCTACTCTCCTAAAAGTGATAATTTGTATGAATCATCCTTCTAATAAGTCCCTCTATTTTCCTGAAGAATGTTCCACTCACGGTTCAATTAATGTTTGATTTCAACATGAATTACAAGAATTTGAATATGTGCTAGAAATAACCTGAAATGGGAGTCAGAAGACCTGAGTTACATGATCTTTGTTATCCTGATAAGAGATGTATCAGTCTTCTCTGAGACCTAATCTTTATACTGAAAGTCAGAGCATTGACTTTCAGTATCAGGTCGTCTGTGAAGAACTTCCCAGCTCTAATATAGTTTGGTAACTAAACTGACAATTTTTGTGTTTGTGACACTTAGTCATCTGTTGATACTTTTAGAGTTATCATAGTTAAAGAGAACCCACTGCCAAGCTATCTTCTTCCTGAGCTCCATCAGAGATTAAATATTTGGTATAAAATATCCTACCAGTTCCCCTCCATGCTCTTTCAAATGCAGATAGCAGGGTTAACATTAAGTTGCTAGATCATGAGAGAGAGAAAAAAGCAGGGTAGGAATATTGGGTGGATATGGACAAAGACTCAAATGGGTGGCGTAAGTGATAGAGTCTATCTTATTTTTCCTGAAGCCATGTGTAATGGTAAGAAAAATCATCCTGGTTCCTAAAGGTTCTTTTATGAATCTCCTATAATGTTTTTTAAATAAGAGTGAAGATACATGAAATCAACCGTTTTACCTGTATGACAGCATCTCTGTTTTCATACAGCAAAAGTTTATTTTTCACGGAGAAATAAAAATAATAATTACACAATATCCCTTACACATACAATATTTTGCTCTTCCTGTATCCACTCTTTCATTCAAGCCTCACAACTCTATATTATATATATAATCACATATATTATCACATATATGATTGTATATATAATATATAATCCTATATCATATATATAATATATATGTGTATTACACACATACACACATGCAAAGCATTGGGCTTAGGAAGAGTACATTAACATACCCAAGGGAAAGATCCATACTTGAAAACAAAAGAAAACACAAGACTATCCATTGTTCCTTGGCTTAAAGAACAATAATACCATGCTAAAGCTACAGAGAGAAAAATATATGGGAAAACAAGAAAGACTAAGAGTGGAAGGAATTGCAGAAAAGAGGTGGCAGGTAGAGAGTAAAGTGGGGGAAGCTGAGAGAGAAGAAAGGATTTAGAAGATACTGTGCTAAGTGAAATTAAGTCAGAGAAAGACAAATGCATATGATTTCAGTTATATTATGTGGAATCTGAAAAACAAAATGAAAAGGCAGGGAGGATAGAGGCAGATTCATGGATGCAAAGAGCAGACTGGCAGTTGTTGGAATTGGTGGCTGGCTAATGGGATGAAGGAGTTGGGAGGTCAGTGGCTGCAGAGTGGTTGGTCACTGGGATGTGGGGTGCAACATGGGGCATATAGTCAATAGTCTTGGTGGCTATGTGGGGGCCCAATGGGTACTCGGAATATCAAGGAGGGACTACCCTCAAAGTACGTGATTTCCTGGTCTCTATTCTGTGCACCTGAAGCTCATGCAGAATGGTATTGAGTGACTGTAATGGAAAAATAAAATATTTTTAAATTTAAAAAATCAGTATGCAGAAGTGATATTTTTGGCCGTAGCTCTTTATGGTGCTGGTCATAATGATACGTTGACTATTTTGGTTGTAAATCTTTCTCCCTGCTTAGAATGCACTGTTAAACCACATGCTTCACATACATCATCAGCTCAAATTCAGAGGAATTAGATTCCTGGCTGTATGGCGCAATTCCCAGGGTACAGGCAGCCCCAACTGAGCCTCCTCCCTACTCTTTGCAAACTCTCCCTCACATGGATCTCTCTTCCCAAATATGGATTGGTGTGTAAAGTCTTTGGAACTACAGCTTCACATTTTGGTGCCTAAGAAAAAAATTATTCAGTAATGAAAGGATTTTTAAAATTGTTTTTGTTCATTCATAACATAGTATGATGAAGGTTCTGTAACCAGGATCTTATTAAAGGGCAAAGTACATTGTGCATCAGGAAGGAAGGCAGTGGTTTCACAGTGTCAAGGCCAGGGAACTACAAGACATGTTCTTGGTCCTGCACAGATAGGAATAGAAATTATGCGTTTAGCTAACTATTACTTCTTCTGTTAAAAATCTAGTATCTTCAAACCTACGTGTTTCAACCATGAATAAGAAAACAAGGATACACCTACTATAAAGATCTCTGTTTCAGTCACATACAAATATTAGTTGTGTTTATGCAAAAACAGTTTGACTAAAACATGGTTCTCAACCAACTGCAAGTATAAATGTGAAGAAAAAGACCTCTTTTATATAGTCTTCAATTAAATTATAATATTAAGAAGGCTGCAGCAGAAGTCCATTAAAGATTTAGTTACCTTCTGTGGTGAACATTAAGAAACTATTACTCAAATTCTATTTAAACTGTTAAAAGAAATTAAAATGTATAAGGAAGACCATTGCATATCACGAGCTAATTTTCTAACGAAAGCTCAGCTGCTGATAGATTGTTTAAGTTTCTCCAAGGTTTTAGTTTCATATTCAATAATTCAGAGGTGAGAGCAGGGTTATGTTGATGCATAATTTGCTCCTATTTATCTCTCCCTGGGATGAGGTTGTGATGAGGAACCAGCCTTCATTTCCCATTTCATATCTGCAGATGTTAACTCTCCAACTTAAACTCAGCAATTGCCAACCAGAGCCCACCCATCACTCATCATTGCATTTTACCTTAAAAAACCACCAAGGAGTAACTGGAGGAGGAAGAGAAAACTTTAAAAGTTGTAGAATAAAACTATGTAAAATAAGTGTAGAGGATGTTATTTAGAATGTTCTGAGTTGTTTTTTTTTTTAACTGGATATCAAAACTTCAGATATGGAGGGGTCGATTTCTACTGTACTTCGAACGAATGAGTGAGTGACAAAGGGTGGTGGCCCTGAATGCTCATTTCCTTCCCCAGTTAGGCAGCCTAGCAGAGATCCAGTTCTCTGGACTAACAGCATCTGTAGGACAAGGCCATTGGATGATGTCCCCATTCTTGATACACCAGATCGCTTCTAGGGATCTTGTATGTACTTTATACCATAGTTCCAGGGCCCATGGATTATTTGAAATAGCTTTTGTTACTTTAAAAATCCAAGACTTACTTAGGAGCTCATAGGCTGACCTATACAGTTTTGGCTTGTAAAGCAATCCTTCCTGCTGGCCCAGGCACACCCATCTCACACCCACCCTCACAACCCCACCTTTGTCCATGATGCAGATAGGTCTTTTATACCTGGCTCACCTGAGCTGTGGAACAATGGGTTTGGAGATTGTACTTGCTCTACTGGTTCTGTGTTAATGTTTTCTCTCAGTAGAAATGACACACATATCCTTGATACAGGTTATCTATAGACATAGAAAACACTTGGCTTAAACAGATTTAGTATAAATGTGTTATATGTCCAGGTGCTACTTTATTTGGAATAAATCAAATGTCTTATCCAGTTCTACTTTGGCATCATGAACTATAAAGTGTGTTTAATCAGTAATTCTTGAAATATACATTACATGTACCTTCCCAACATATAAATATATTTGACTTCTATAAAGAGTTTAAAATATAGTTTGAAAATGTATTTTCCCAGATAAGACATCAGAGCAGATAAGGAAATATTAAAGAAATATTAAATGCCAAAATGTGTTACTGCTATTCATTGCAAGGGAGTTAAGAGAGGTTAGCTGATGAATATTGGCTGGAACAGCTCTAGAAGACACTTTCATCAGCACTTTGCGAACATCAACTGGATAATTATCTCCCAAAATGAAGTACTTATTGCAAGACTGGCCACAGTGTGATGTGGGTCATCACAGTCAGAATATAGAACATAATGCATTAATTAATAGCTCTGCAGTCCACAGGATATCAGTGATAATAACCATGCACTTGTTTCTGTTGATGAGAAAGTGAATACCTAAGATGGAATAATCAGCCTTTTGGAAGAAAATTAAATTGTTAAGGAATTAAGAAGTTGATTTTGTACTGTAAAACTATTAGGTGCTATACAAAGGGGCATGCTCCTCAAAACACAAATTTATTTTAAAAATTGCTTATTAATTCTTACATGGTTAAACTTCAGTCACCTTCAAGGTACTCTCCATTTGATGCATCTATTGAGATGCTTTTTCCACTGCCCCAAATGGTATTTGAACTCATTGATTTTGATGCTGCTTTTTAGTTTCACCTCTTCCACAAAGGCAACAAAGCTTCCCTTTGAAAAGTTTGTTCATCTGGGGCAATAAAAAATTGTCACTTAGGGTGAGATCAGGTGAATGGGGTGGGGCATGGGCGTCATGCTACTTTTGGTCAAAAACTGCTGAATGCTAAGTGTGGTATGGGTAGTTGCGCTCATAAATCACCCATCATGAAATGGGCAAATGATGAAAACGTCTTGAAGTAATTTTCACTGAAGCCAAACAGCCTCTCACAACACTACCATCTGGTACACTGATACAGATGGGTTCCTAGAACACTAACCTAGCAGGGGAGATCTGTACTATAACACAAGGGGCCTACCTTTTAGATAGTAATTCTCATTTAGGGGATCTCTCTTCTTGGGGAAAGAGCTGGAAGTAAGGTTCATAGGATTTAATGTAAAACTTTCATTTTCAATGTTCTTATTAATGACTTTCTTTTAGGGGGTATTTCTTTCTTTTTTTTTTTTTTAATTCTATTACGGTTGTTCCAATTTTTCTCTTTTTGCCCTTCCCTGCCCAGCCGCACCCCCCAACTCCTAAAGTCAATCCTCACACTGTTGTCCATGTCCATGGATCGTTCATACATGTTGTTTGACTAGTCCTTTTCCCTTCTTTTTTTTTTAATATATTTTATTCATTATTTTTAGAGAGAGGGGAAGGGCGGCGGGGAGGAGGAAGAAAGAGAAACATCAATGTATGATTGTCTTTCACCTGCCTCCAGCTGCAGACCGGGACAAAAACCGGCTTACAACCTGGGTATGGGCCCTGACTGGGAATTGAACCAGTGACACTTGGGTTTGCAGGCTGGTGCTCAATCCACTGAGCCACACCAGCCTTTCACCTTCTTCCTTTCCCTTTGGTCTCTGTCACTCTGTTCTGTGTTTCCATGCCTCTGGTCCTATTTTGCTCATTAGTTTATTTTGTTTATTGGATTCCTATTATAGGTGAGATAATGTGGTATTTGTCTTTTACCAAATGGCTTATTTTACTAAGCATAATACTCTCCAGGTCCATCCATGCTGTCACAAAAGGTAGGATTGACTTCTTTTTTTTCTTTTGCTTTGTAGTATTTCACTGTATAAATGTACCATGGTTTTTTGATCCATTCATCCACTAATAGGCACTTAGGCTGTTTTGCAGCACTTGGCTATTATAAATAAATAGTGCTGCTAAAACCATAGGATGAATGCATTTTTTTAAAATTGGTGATTCAGGATTCTTAGAGTATATTCTCAGTAGTGGAATCAAAGGGTCATAAGGCAATTCCATTTTTAATTTTTGAGGAAATTCCATACTGTTTTCCACAGTGGCTGCACCAGTCTGTATTCCCACCAATAGTGCAGTAGGGTTCCTTTTTCTCCATATCCTTGCCAGCATGTGTTGTCCATTAATTTATTAATGAGTTTCTTTTTTGATCCCTCAGCAGATTTGCCATATTACCCAACTTCATAGGGAACCATTCATATGTAATATAGTGAGTGAAGTAGCCTTGATTCTTGACCTATTTATTAATTTCCTGCTCAGAGTGTTCTTATGTATGGGATCTTAACTTGTGATATTTAAAGATAACTCCTCATTTTTAAAGTGTTTTGATATTTTTAGAATATAGTTTTATAATTAGAATATTTTTTCATTATTAACAATATGCAATTCTTGAAAATAAAGAAGGTAGAGTATTTTCAGCCAGTAAACCTTAGCAGATTATATTCAGAAGAATTCTGATTATCAGTGTTTGTTTCATATATATATTTGAACCAGAAAACAAAGGCAAAGTTGTCAGAAGAGAAAATGTATTTTCTAATACTCAGTATTGAAATAAATAGTCCCTAAATAATTATCATCTAAGAAACCAGAATTGAAAGACTATACATGGAAGAAATAATAAATTTGTTCCAAAAATAACATTAGGACTAAAACAAAAGGGAGAAAATTCAATAATTAGCAAAGGGTTTAATGGAGAGTTAAAGGGCCAGAAGACATGGAATATCTTGCTTCACAGTTTTGCCCAGTGTTCACTCTATTTGTAAAGTGAACTTGTAAAGATTCGTAAAGCTCACCTGTTTCTGACTGGGTGTCTTTGTTTGCTTACAAATATTAGGCAATGCTATGGGTGTCTTGGGAGAGATGTGTATGTGTTTCTTTTTAATTATTAAATGTTCCCTTTTTTTAAAGATTTTATTTTCTAGAGAGAAAGGCAGGGAGGGAGGAAGAAAAGGAGAGAAGCATCAATGTATGGTTGCCTTTCACCTACCTCCAGCAGACCTGGCCAGAGACCTGGTTTACAACCTGGTTATGTGCCCTGACTGGGGAAGGTAACCAGCGACCTTTGGGTTTGCAGGCCAGTGCCTTATCCACTGTGCCACCAGCCAGGGTCTATTAAATATTTCTTGATCAAGGACTGAGAAGACATGCATTATTTTAAAGTATACATTGGCAATTGAATGTTTATACCTTAAAATAATGCATGTTGGAAGTAGGTGGGAATGGAAAGAAGTAACCCCAAAGCTTCTCATGTCAGCTGTTTCAAAACCATAATCTCTTCTTAACATTTTAATGTCTTATATCCTTTTCTCTTTCTTTCTTTGGATTCCTTTCTTTTTTCATTGCAAGATACAGTACTGCACTACTTTTTGCTTGTTACCTGTAAAAGGCCCTAGGAACACATTCTTGAGTGAGTGATTGATATCTAGAACATATCTCAAATTTTAAATCAGCAAAGACTGTGGGTCATATGAGGAGCTGAGTCTACAGCACTCTTCACCTGTCAATGTGTAAGGAAGCTCCTAAAAATAACCTACTTTGGTAGGCTTTAGCAGGTAACTGGGAGGTGTTGAGACTGTAAATTGAAGTTCCTCAAATTTCCAGCTGAACAAGAATAAGGAAAGTGATCTAGACTTGAGCTTGGTGAAAAAGAATCATGGTTCTTCATGATACATAGATGGAAAGGCAGATTGAGTGATATGGTTTTAATAGCATAGAATTGAGAAAAATCAATGAGAGCGAGTTTCTCTGGAGTGTCTAACCTAAAGAAAGCTTTTAATTTCCTGCCTGTGCTTCACTCATTCTGAGATAGGGTTAAGGCACCTGGATACTTCCTATTAAAAAAAAAAAAAACAGCTTCCATTCAGAGTATAGCAGAGCATAGTGTTTGGAGTGAAAACATCAATTATTTTATTAATGATAACAAGAGTAAAAAAGGTTGAATTATTAAATGATTGTACACACATTTCATGGGGATTTGTAATTTACAAAGCTTTTTCAATTATTCAGGGCATAATGTGGAAAAGAATAAAATTGAAAAGTAAATTGAAAATCTCATTAGGGGTGTATTTTAAGTTGTTGATACCATGTTCTGCTTCTTCTGGATGGTTTAAGCTTTTCAAGTAAAAAGGCTTAAAAACTAGCAAGCAGGCATGAGCAACTGATAAGAAAGTGTTATGTAGTGTGTTCTGGGTCAGGAAGTTATTGAAATGGCTGAGTAACAGTGTTATCTCTCTCTAATTTTTTTTCTCCATTTTTATAAACAGTCTTTTTTTATTCAGTGTGTGGATAGAGATGCCAGTGTCTCGGATCAATGTCTTATGATATGTCATCGTTGCTTGTTCCTTTTCAATGAAACCCAGTACCTGATTCAATTGGTTTGCCTTCAGTCTCCCAATTCATAGATCTTGATCATTTACTTCTGCTTTTCTCTTAATTTATTTAGATTTATCCCTGAAATATACACTCTTTGGTAGTTAGCATGATCTGAGATGAAGACTGAGCTGTTTTGCAGCCGTATTTCAAGTTTATATACTAAGAGAGTAACTCACCAACAATGGAAACAGAGCTGAAGAAATGGGGAAGGTTCCAGTGAATATTATATTGAATAGTCCATCTCCTGAAACTTTCATGGGAGTATGTTTGGTTTTTAAATTTAATTTGGAAGATATTTGTTTTACTGCTTTATAAGAGGTCTAGCTAAATTCCTTGTTATTCTCATCTAGATAATTTTTCTCTATCTGAACTATAGAAACTAGGAAAAGCATACAAGAAGAATTTTTCTCTCTAAAAACATCAAAAGGAGAATCAGAAATGGTTAACTATTGGCATATTTAATGGGAGAATAATGATAGTAAAAAACTAACAATTTAGATAAGGGTCCCTTGATTTTATCAAGCTTCACTGAGAGAAGATCTTAAATACCTCCTATACTGCCTATACTATGGCCAACTTTGGGATGTTCCTTCATACACTTTTACAACATTGATTCCATAACCAACCAATAGATGCCAATTGAACCAATAGGGTTCACATGTGGTTTGAATTAGTGATTCAGAAACTTCCTTTAATACAAATGGTACCAAGAAGAGTTTCTGTTTGTTTTTTTCTAAATCTTCAAAGCAGACTGGGGTTCCTACTCCCCAGTCTCATTCAGTATAGCTGGGATGAAATATGAGAGTTTACATTTGAAACAAGTATTTCTGAGAATTGTTAAGAAGTATATGTTGATAGAATTCTGTCTGGCCATTATCAACCTACACTGAGTATTCTTTAAAGTGGCCTTTTGAGTGATTAGAACACACACACACACACCCTTGAATCCAAAATTTTCAGTATGAGGAAAATTTTGCCAAACTATACTACTTTGAAAATCCTCACCTATAAAAGACTTAATATATTTACCAACATCATAGATTCTATAATCTCTACCTTGAGGATGATAGAGGTCTATAAATAATAGTCTACAGTTACCTGATTGAGGGTTTTGCTCAATTTGTTGGATGAAAACAGAATAAACCAAGAAGAACATGAATCCAAAATCAGTATCTGTGGGTACTTAACAATTCTAAGTATTAATAGATTATGGAGTATGTATTTTATGTTCTCAAGCATTGCCATAATCTATATGCAGGTGTAATTAAGAGATTTGTACTCAGAAGTACCTAATAATTCCAAGAATTACTAGGAATAAGTTAGACCTGTCCACAATAGAGAGTTAAATTACAATGAATGGCAATTCTTGCTCAAGAGGCTGAGTCACTGCTGATGACAGATAAGGGTTCAGGCAGTTGGGATGTTGGGTCATAGAACACTGACACATAATACATAATAAGGACATTAGCAAAAATATATGGAGATCATACAAGAATTAGGCCAGGTTATGATGAAATCACAAAATAAGGAATTGGCACTACAAGTTCCCAATTATAATTGGAAAACAAATTGTGACCTCAAATTGTTAATTTCTGCTTAGTGATGAATGCAATTACATTAAATGCCACAATGAAATAGGTTTGGTCTTATATATCCCAGCATCCTTCTTCCTCTCTGGATCATATTATATATATCTGCAATGGTAATCTTTTGAAAAAAAGTAGTATCTTTTCTTTTTTCTTTTCAATATGTCTGATATTCTCACTTACCAGGTTTAAAAAGTCCAATTTCCAGAGTGGAAGGTGGGATTAGGATTGTGAGAGCAGGAATACAGAGAAAAAGGTAGAATGTACGGCATTCAAAATAGTATTATACCTTGGAAGAAGAGGATTCAAAGCCAGCTATTATTGAAAGAGAAAAGAATTTTCTCATTTCCTTTAGTCCCTGTTTTGCATGGGCCTAGTGCAGGGGAGAGGAAGCACAGTGGATAAATTAACAGAAATGGAAGACAGTTGATTGACACACTTTCAGAAACTCTGGGAGAACACTTTTCTTACAAGACCCTTAAACAAAATTACCCCAATGTAACATGAGTGTTAAGCTATTAATAGAGTCAAAAAGTGGGGTGAGGATGGGTAGAGGTGGAAGAGGGTATAAAAGGGATAAATGGTAATAAAAATATGATAAAAATAAACTTTTAAAAATTACTTTATTGTTGTATTACAATTGTCCCATTTTTCCCCCATTGCTCTCTTACCCCACCCATCTCATTCCTTCTCCCACAGTCAATCCCCACATGTTTTCTGTGTCCATGGATCATTTATACTAGTTCTTTGACTAAACTCTTCTCCTTCTTTACCCCTTTCTCCCTCTCCCCCATCCCCTCTGGTCATTGTCAGTCTGTTCCTTGTTTCCATGCTTCTGGTTCCAGTTTGTATTGTGAGGCAAAGAAATGGTTTCTGCAGTATTTTGAGGACTTACTTAGTTCTCCTGTGATGTGAATGATCCATTGAGAGTCCTCATGTCTGCTGGGGTACCTGGTGGTGCCTCCACAGAGACTTGGGGCTAGGAAGTCTGAAATAAATACCTAATTGAACACCTACCTGGCTGATGCTTAGAGGCATGAAAGACAATGGGGAAGCTGATCATTTGACAGCCCTGGCAGAGGACAAAAAGATAGACACATGCTGCTATCCAAATCCTGCATAGCCTCTTAGCAGTGAAAGTCAGAGATGATACTTAGGTCAAGTATATCTCAGAGAATGTCACCCAGGAGAGGCAGGAGAGCTCTCCTTGCCCTGTCTCTGGGTCACTAAATACTTTCCCATGCTTGTATACCATCTGAAAGTAGCTGAAGTTGGAGGAGATGAATATGGAGCATTAAGTAGATCACCCACTATAAGCCCAATTGTGCTGAACAGGGTGGCTCTTTTGGGCATTGTCCCGCAGGGTGAAGGGTCACTGGTTCAATACCCAGTTGGGGCATGTGCCTAGGTTGCAGGTTCAGTCCGCAGTAGGGGTGCAATGTTCCTCACATCGATGTTTCTCTCCCTCTCTTTCTGCCTCCCTTCCTTGCTCTAAAAATAAATAAAACCTTAAACAGTTTAAACCTAATTACATTGTTTATCAGGTAAATGTTAAAGCAGATTGACCCAAATATGGCTATTTTATTTTATCTCCTCACTATGCATCAGTATAAGTCTTCTAAGAAAGATCAGATCAGTTATAGACAAAACAAAGAAGGTGCACCTTCTCCAACTGTTTGAGTCATGATATGAATAGACTTGAGACCCAAAAGACATCCACACACACAACATATGTCCCTCATAAAGAGTAAGGTTAATTCTCAGATACAGATAGATATTAAAGAAGAAAAAGCATTTCCTTACACAAAGTGTGATCTGCACAGACCCTTGCCACCCTGGGAATATATGAACATAGCTGTACAGGGGAAGGTTTTTTTTCCTTTTTGGTTCATCTCCTGTCTTTAAGGCTTTGCCTAAGGGCTTGCCTCATGGAATTTTTTTTTTTTTTTTTTTTTTTTTTTTTTTTTTTTTTAAATAAAAAGCAGGTTCACTACAAAGCTCTCTATAGCCTACTGAGGGCTACCCAGAGAATGGCAGGAATGTCTCAGGATAGGTAGCACTTTTTCTGTAAAGGGCATTTCCACTCTGTTTTCCCCATTCTCTCCTCAGCTAGAGATGAAAGGAAACACGTAATGTTTTTTCCAACTATAATGGAACAGAAAAGCTCTTCTGGAATGGTGAAGTAAGGACTTCCAAAAATCTGTTTCTCAAAAAAAGTAATGAAAATACTGGCCCAAAAAACCCCTCAAAGTTACCTTTTAGAAACTCAATGAGTATTTATTAAAGAAAAATACCTGACTCCCAAGAAGAGCAACAAAGGTTGTGGCATTTTTAACTCCTCCCATTCCCATCCCTCTCTCCCCAGCTCAATGCCCTTCTCCAGAAAACTCTTAGGTTCTAAAGTAGTGTGTGTGCTCCTGCAGGGACAGGGTAATGGCCCTTTGCCCATATCTGTGTCACACTGTGTTATTCTGGGTGCCAAATGAAGTTCTACTTGAGCCAAAAAATGTAATCTTGAGTGAATGTAGCTACATCAGCTTTTGTTCTTTCCTTTCTAGCCACTGGCTCTTTCCTAGTCCAAAGGTTTACGTATTCCCAGGTACATACTGTGTAGTCCCCCCTCCCCTCCTAAATCTTTAGCCTATAACTTGTTCCTAATTAAAGCATTCAATATACCCCAGTTGCAAAGGTAAAGACCCCATTTAGATTAGTGGGTACAAAACTTTGGCGAGGGACCCATTCCAGGGTCTGGCTGTGAAGTGTGTTATGTAGTGGCTGGACTACATCAGCAATTCTGAGCACTTTTCACCTAAAATATGTTGTTCTATAAATGTGTATCTCTTCTGGTAACTTATTTCTATTTTGTTATTTTATACATGTTTGATTATAATCTCATGTACTGTGGATCTATTAGATTGGGTCAGAAAAAGGGAAAAAAAAGTAAAAAATAATACCGGTATATCTCCTAGCAAATAACTCAGGGCTTCTGTCCACAGATGTGTAGTTTGATATAAAAAAATAAACAAGCTGAGAATGAATCTTATGGACAAATAAGTTAGAGCCAGAATTACAGAACTTGAAAGAATGCCTTTCTGAGACACTTGGGTTTTCAGCTGTGGAACTATTGGCACTTTGGAATGAATACATTTTGCTGTTGTGAAAGTTGATCCTGTGCGTCCTAGGCTGTCTGGTGGCATTGCTTTTGTCTCCCTGCTAAATGTTAATAGCTCCCCAACTCGGGCTGTGTGGATCCAAATTGTCTCTTTGTGGGGGGAGAAACCAATAATTCCTCCCCCTCTCTACAACTGAGAATAATTGAGAATCATTTTTGTTAGTCTAATCTCATTTTGTTCTGAAGACAAAATGAACTCTAGTGATTTCAAGTGATTTGCTTTTGATGGTTTCTAAGTCAAAGCAAAATCTGGTAAAAACACTCTTGTGTCCTTTTGTCCATTGTTCCTGCTGACATCACCCTCAATAATGACACTAAAGACATACTGGACCTTAAAATGCTGAAATTTCACTAATTCCATGACTTATCTGGAATAGTGATACACACACACATATAGGGATTGACAAAAATAGATTTATGAAACAGTACATGCTTAATTATTTATTGTATTTTCCATATGAATAACTATAGACCTATTTTTGCTTACTCCTGTATATAATTCCATATTTATCAAATGTTTGCCTATCTTCCTTTTTTAATCACCTCTCAACAAGTTAGAAAACTATGCTATAGACAATAGGGAAAAAAAAACAGGATTCAGTGTGTTCTTCTAGGTTAAATTCTATAACTATCATCTACAATGCTGAGTAGACTTTGTGAACTTTTTTAAATGGGAAGGAGGTTAGATTTATGAAAGATATATTGCTAAGTGATTTAAGAAAACCATGAGATTATAGCTGAATGGTGAAAAGGTGTAATTCTGTGGCATTTCCCCCTTTCTACTTATATGTTGGGTCAAGTGAATAGATGAATTTATTCCATTTTCTGTTCTCATTACAGGTTTTGTCAGGAAAAGTGAATTATCACAGAATTTTACTGTGCAAGATATTTGGTGAATTATAGTAGTGAGCAGAAGACGGTTAACCTCTCTTATAATTGTATATCTTGAGTGACTATTCTGCCCTTTCCAAGTGTCTCTGGAATAAAAATTTACCTCTTAAACTCCATATAAATTTTAAGATGGTAATGCTTAAATGAAACTGTTACAAGGGTTAAAAGTACCCTGATGAAGAAGTGTTTCTATCTAATAATATAACCTCAAACAAAGCAAGTTTTCAATAGGCTTTGATATATGAAGAATATAAAAAAGTATTTCAAATCTCATAAAATAACATTTGAGATAGACATGTCTTAGCTGTGCAAAACAAGTTGCTGGTTTTCAGAAATGAGAACACTTACAATATTGATGTATAATTCTACTGGCTAATAGTTGGTCTGGAAGACTGTTGACTCTAAAAAGATCACCATAAAAACTTGTTAATAAGTTAACTATAAGTTTTACATCTACTACAGTAAGGAAGAACACCATCTTCATAAGCTTTAGTAATGTCTTGAAAGGGAGAGGTCAAAGAAGGACATTTATACATTTTTTGGCATGGGAGGTATGCTTTTAAAGCGAGTCTCATAAATAGGGTAAATGTTTGGGATTGTTTAGAATGTATGTCATACTGGGTTTGGATCAATGGATACAACAGGATAAGATCTTAAGGCAAATTCTGATGAGCAAGCTATGAGCCTTTAAATGAAGATAATTTTAGTCGGGTCACAGTCTCCTCTGCTAGAAATGACTATTTCCTGGAGCAAATAATTTAGTTTTGTTGCTTGTTCTCAGTATTGCTAAACTCTGTTCCTGATCCCATAATATTTAACACATGGACATGAAAATGTTTCTGATCTCAATAAGGCTGGAATGGGAAATTATTATTTCAGTTCAGAGCCCAATTTTGAATTTGGAGTTAATATTAAGCCCTTAATGTAAGCACAGGGATTGATATTAACAACAGAGTATCCTGGGTAAAACAGGTTTAAAACAAGTATACTCTAGCCCTGTGTTTACTGACAATGTAGGGCTTAATTTTGTCTCTCAGATTTTTCACTTGCTACTTATTGTATGCTCACTATATTAAAGATCCTAGCAAGGAGCAGTAGAGCTACTATGAGAACAATACATAGACCCCTGCCAATCAAGCAAAAGTTTTATGAGCTCACTTGCTGACTTATTGGTTGGAGACTTGGGATCCATATTAGCTAAGAAAGCAATAAAAGTGCATGTAGTATAACTACTTTGTACAAAGTTCTGGACTATAGAATATGGAAAACCAAACTAGTGTAAGGTATGGCTTTTACCCTCATAGCCTAACTATAGAAATAAAGAAATTTGTAACGAATAATTTATTTTTAAGAGGCCATAGAATAAATTGCTAAATTTGATGATGCAATTAAAGGATTGAGCAATGTAATAAGCTGCCAGTCAAATAATAACCCAAGATAGAGTAACAGATTGTTCCCTGTGAATCTAGTTTCAACAGGATGTCCTTGAAAACAAGGTTCTTTTGCATAGAGCAAATTCAATTACTTCATCAGTGTTTAAACCCAGAGTTTCTCTCTTAGCATTTATTGCAACCTATTTTAAACACACAGGTCAGAGATTTAGGAAGAAGTATTTCAGTTGCATTTTTGCAGAGCCAAAAAGAGCTTTGAAACCTATGTAATCAGTTAAAACTATAAAGCATGTTATACATAGGACTCGAATAGCTTCTGTAGGAACTACAGATCTATGAGAGAGACTTCAGATATCAGGAACCCTGCTACAGAGCAGAATTATAATAAAAACAGCTGAAACTCTGAGGGGAGGAGTCCAAAATATAGGTGAGAAAATGGATACTATAATACTGGTAATCTGTTCAAGTATAAGGTTCCTTTTTCCTTGGGTTTTATGCTTTTAACATGCAAATGTTAGGAGATAAATACTCATGATAAAGTCATTGGAATTCAGGGAAAGAGACTTTATCAATTCCAAGTGGTGGGTTCAGCTGCTCTGCTTAGACATAGCCTGAGTTTATGCCAGTGATTCATTTGGATTCTAACTTGTGCATGATCAAGGTTTATGAAAATATAGTAGCTTGTTATACATTGCAAAGCAATTTCACTTGTGACAATACTACAGCAGCTCATTAAATACCCCCAAATGGCTTAGTGGATAGATCAACTTTTAATAATTAATATCAATAGCAAAGTGAATCTTAAACATGCATACAAGAAGGGTATCACAAATTTATCTCATCATAGAATTCTTAAAATCTGAAAAAATTTAAATTGAATCCATTTAATTTTACAGAGAAATACATATTATGAGATATACAAGCAGGTGATATAGAGAGCACATGTTTGAAAGGAGAGTATTTGGAGGCAAACTTCCACTGCCATTTAGCTTTGATTCTACTCTGTCTCTCAATGACATGTCAGACCAACAAACCACCAGCGCAACTGAGGACGAAGCCCTGGTCTGAATACGAAGAGGTAAAAGTCATTTCCTTCAATCTATCTCATACACCATATTTAGCCACATCATTTTAACTGTTCACAGCTTTATAGTATTTTATTATGTTCCCTAGTTCACTAGGATGTTTAACAATGTTCCTTTATAGTCTAAATTTGAAAATGAACTTTCCTAAGTTTTAAAGCCATGTTCATGAATTTTAAACAAAAGCTAGAACCTCAACTAATTCATCTAGATGTATTGTTATACATGCAAGAGCACTATATCATGATCCTCTACCAATTTACTCTCACTATATCACAATCTTCTACTAATTTACTCTCGTAGAGCATACTTTGTATTTGAATGGATATCTTTAGGACCAAATGACTTTATTTAGAGGTGACAGTTTCATTGTAGAGGGCTGAGGGTGATAGTAGATGGTGACCAGCACTCTTATGTCCTTGTGATGTACTTCTAACTATTGTGTACTTCTCACAACAGTCAGAGACATCTAAGAAATAGTAGTCTCCTGTGGCTGGATTTTGGCATCATCAGAAAGGTAGTGAAAGCAACTGAGCAAAATTAGGTAGTTTTGTTTGGACATTAGCTCTACCACTTCATGAATTCATTAATTTATTTTCTTCATGCCTTCACTAATGGATACCTGTTACATATATATACCACTGTAGGAGGCAAAGTGTAGAATATAAGAGGATATACCATCTGGTTTCTTACATCTGAGAATTATAGAGTATTTGGAGAGAAGGCACATAGTGGTGACAGGATCATTAGAGAGAATGCCTAACATGCTGTCAAGATGGTAAGTTCAGAGGTGGATGAGTGGATGAGATCACTGGATATATGGGAGCAGGATTTAAGGAAGCATTCTGGATAAAGTAGGACTTGAAGCCAGGACAAAATAATAGATAGTAACCTGGACCTTTCTGCTGAAGAAACAACTTTAATTGACCTATAAAGGCCAAAGGAGAATCAAAAGGTAAAATCTGAGTCTTCTATACATTGCTTATATGAAAATTTTTCATTCATCCATTCTCAATAATCTTCCCCCAGCCTCTGAAGTCACACTCTATCTTCTAGGAATATCTTTGCCAGTGTCTCTGCTTGACTTGTGAAAGGAATTCATGCATAAAGGCTATTAACACATTGATCATCAAATGCAGTTTGCAACCAGATTTATGTCCAAACCAACCTTACTCTTCACAATACAATCCATTAAGTGTGCATAAACATGTTCAAGCAATTTAGATAATGTGGGTAATGGTGAAACTGAGTGATAGCCATGCCCCAGGGTAAAGTGATTCAAAACTGGGGCCATTTTAAATTTCCTGGCAAGATTCTAATTGATTATCTTGATAGCAAATTAAATATCAATAAATGGGGAGGCATTCCAAAGAATCTTTCCTAACTAAATGTCACTGTGTGGCCCCAAAGTGGATTCACCAACACTCTATCCATATTATTATGTTTATGCATGCCCACTAACACATACAGATACCTATGGGGGTGATTTTGCTTAAATAAATTTTGACTTTCTAGAATATTTATAAGTGGGAGGGAAGGCTACTTTAGGCATTTGCTTTAGAATACTTAGCATTAAGAATTATGGATTATTACATTTCAAAGGAACCTTTAAATTTATCCAATGCAGTTCTAATGATATAAATGAGAACATTGAGGTCCAGAGGGTTAAATGGCTTTATCCAGGAGAGTCAAATTGTTGTTGGTTGAGCTGAGAACCTGGCATGTTACCTGCCTCCCTAGCATTGTCCAGTTCATCATTCTGGGTTGGGTTAGAGACAGACAACTGATGGTCATTATCCTGCTTAGGTTTATATGAGATGGTGATGAATAGATATCCTGTTTGCTTATGATTTAGAGGGTTTGGCATTTAAGAGGGTTTTTTTTTTTTTTTTCTCATTTTTCTTCTTGGTGAAGCTCCCTCACAAATATAAACATAAGTTGGTGTTTCAGTAGTACTAATATACACATTAATAATAATCAGCAACTATTTGGGGTGCTTACTACATGCCATATACTGTGATGAACACTTAACATATTAACTCAGTTAATCTTCAGTTAGCCTGAAAAAAAAAAAATGAATTCATTGAGACTCAGGTGAATTATAACTTGCCTAAGACCTTAAAAACTGGTAAGTGAGGATATAGGAACTTGAATTTGGGTAATTTAACTAAAATTATGCTTGGATGCACTGGTAAACTCAGACAAAATCAAGATACTCTTTTTTGATTTATCATGATCTGATTTTATAATTACCAGAGGATAGAAGGCCTAGAAGTAGTGGTCTAATGTTCACAGATCTATCTTAGAACTATCAGGAAATCGATTATTTTTCTTAGAATTAGACAGGTTTAAGCACTAAAATAGTTGCTTTGATCATCAGCTTTTTACAAGTACAAGCTCCTAATTTAGGATGTTATTAGACCTTTTTTTTTGCAGTTTGAAAAGGTTAACTACTATGTAGTCTCTGCAATCTCTTTTCTTTTTGGCCTTTCATTTTTACTGCCCCCTGGAATTTCATCTTCAACTCATTTTGTTTTATCTGCACTGATGTCTGAAAAATCTGTTTCATCACTGTCTCTGAAGTCCTTGCTACAAACCTCACCCCTTTTCTGATATCCAAGTCTCAGTTGTATATCTGCCAAAGTTCTATAGAAATAGGTCATAACAATCTCTAAATTGGGAAACCTCTGAGCTTGCTTGCTTTATTCCAAGTCACTGAAGCCAATAAAATGATAAATGAACAAGTTGTGCTTTGAACCTGGAGTGCTTTCTGTTTGTGTGTATGTGTGTACCTATTTTAGTTTTCCTTTGTGACTCTGTTTTATGCACCAATTTTCCAGACATATGGTCATGCTCTGGAAGGATCTCCCCAGAGGATCAAAGGGTTTCATAAAAATATATTTCATAATTTCTAAATTATTATCCTGAGATGAATACATTATTGCTTTTTTAAAGTGTATTATTAGGGGAGATATAAGAGAAATTTGTATGAGAGAACTTTAAGTTGCTAGGGATTTTTAAAAGGCTAAGATGGCAGATTTTAAAGTTGATGGGTTTTAGTCATGTACTCATTAATATAAAGAGTATTCATGTCTGATGGTTGTAGTTTAATATGTTGTCACTCTCTTAACTCACAATTCAAGCATGGAATCTCTTCGGAGTTCCCATAGCTCTGTACTTACATACACTATGTGAATTGCCTGTTTACCTTAACCACTAGCTATTTGATGGCAGAGATGTAATATTATTCCTCATTCTATCCTTAATGCTTAGAGTAATATCTAGTGCACAGTATGCACTAGATAAATATGTTGAATTTAATTGATTCCATAGCTATGATAACAGAAATATCATTGGCTTAGAAATTGATGGGAACCTGATGAAGTCCTTGAACTTCTTTGGGTCTCAGTTTTTAATTCTTTAGAATGATATTAGAAGAGACTATCTGATTACCTATAAATTTCTTTCATATTTAACTGATTATGATTCTAGAATGATCAACTGAAGTCATCAGGACCTGTTCTTCATTTATTGACCACATGTTTTTTTGGATGACTTCATTCTCAACTAGTTATTCCTCATGATTGGACAATGACTGCCAACAGTCCATCTCAAGAGTACACAGACAGGAAAAAGATCTTATCTTCCCTAGTTTGGGCAAAAGTCTTTTATCTGATTCTCCATTACCTGAATAATGGGGTCCTATGCCCATCATGACTATTTTAAGAGATTATCATTCACTGATTTAGGCCTGGGTCAAGTGCTCCCATCTAGATTTGGGGGTTTAGTCAGCCTATTCAAAACATTCAAATGGATAGTAAGATAATTACCTTATAGGGAATTTGGTGTTGTTAACCTAGGAAGGAAGACAGCATGATGAGTGATGTCCACTACAATGAATGAATGTCATAAATATCGACACCCCTTACCCCAACATAGTAAATGAAAGATTAACATTTGGAGAAAAACCATGCCCTTCTAATGTATGACCTTTGGAAAATTTATGTGAGGCTAGAAGGAATATGGATCCTACCCAGTTACATAATGTGTATATTTCAACTTGTCCCTTATTTGACATATATCTGTTGCTGCTTTATATTATTAAGTATAATTTCACTTGTTTAACCTTCCTTGCATCCACCCTAGCCTTACAGCTAATACAAGACATTTACCATACACTAACTACATGTGTATTGATTTATATATTGATTAATCTATGATTTGGTGGAAAGTTCGTATTGCCATAGTGGAAACTATCAGGACTTAGCACTTTCTTATGAAGTCATACTTGTATTTCTGAAAGTGAAAGACTGAAAATTTATCTCAGCTTGAGGAAGATGAAATAAATTAGTACAAAGCTACCTATGTATGTGATAAGTAGCTGAGACATACATACATACATAGTCACCTCATTCTTTGTCATTTTCATAAACATTAATTTTTCTTAGTTATATCCAATAAAATTATGTCTTCAGGGAAAATCATATACTTTTTATATCAGTAATTTATATTAGCATCTTCTATTTCAACCTCTTTGTGACTAGGTAATTAAACACATTTGTTAGAAGACAAAAGACATTGATAATAATAGATCCAAGGCAATTTTACTTCCTAGAGAATTTGATAACACTTCTATGATTTTTCCACCAAATGGAAACTAACTTAAAGTATGGGTGATATATATTAATGTCAATGACTACAAATGAAATTAACAAATGATAATCAGATACAAAACACAACAGAAGGTGAAGGGGGCAGACTGCAGAATTAATTTCCCCTGGACAAAAATGCCATTAATAGACAAATTATTTATATATCATCCCCTCAAAAATACATGATTTTTGCCTCCTCAGTTGTCTGGAAGTTTCCTGGAAACAATCAGTAAACTCCACAGAAATGTAATTTAGTCGTTATAAGTGCAAAGTCTTAACTTCATATTTAAAAGAATAGTCTATAAATACAGGATGCGGGTTATACAAACCCAGCTGACATGAGCTTTCATGACAAAGGTCTGGAGGGTTGAGTGAGAAAAGGGATGCATTGTGACCTAATGGTGCAAATCAGCTGCTTCAAAACTTGAGAGATCTTAGAATTAATAGAAAAATAAAGGTTCCTCTCTTGTAAAATCATGGAAATATATATATATGTATATGCACACACACATATATTTTATGTTTAAAAGTAACATCAACTACAAATGGGAAGGGAGAATAAATATGACACAATCTAAATTAATATACTTACTCTGTATGTATATTACTTTATACATATAGTATACTGTATGATACCAATAGGTTACTAAATGGTAGATACAGAAATGTAAAGGCAAGATCTTAAAGGAAGATTAAGGTACACAATGTGAAACCCAGTGTTTAGATTAGAATTTAAATTAAAGTTGACTCAAATTTTGGGTTGCCAAGATTTAAAGATAAAAAATTATAGGCTACATATTTTTATTATTAGACCAAAATAAGACATTCTTTTTAGAAACCATGTTTCACCTAAATTTATCATATAGCTCTTTATGGAAGGGAAATTAGAAAACAATAAGATTTTATCATTCTGTCCTTGAAAAAGTACACATTTTCCTGAAGGAACCTGATGTTTTATTCAGTTTAGACTTTTTGGATGAAAAACTACTGCCAATGCCAACTGAAAACTGATTTTGTTTTAACAAGTTTAAGGTGAGGAATGGAAGTGAGAGGAAAATGTGTGTAAGTTTCTCATATGTACTTATAATTATTCTTGGTATTTCAAAATTTTAAACGTGGATTCATCAGAGTATTTATAAAACACTCCATTGACATTATTCACTTCTCTCATTTCCCCTCTCTAATCTAGCACATCCCTCTGTTTAGGATTCTTACGTGCCACTTTCTTTCTATTCCATTATTCATAGATCAACATTTTGATGTTTTTAAGCAGAAATTTTGTGTAAATTTCATTGTGTAAATTCCAGTCTTAACTTTCAAATGTAGTTTAATGGTAATGACGTGGGCTTTGCTGTCTAAGAGATGTGGCTTATAATCCCCCATTCTGACACTCAAAATTATTACCGAATGTCTCTAAACCTCAGTTTTCCCATTATGGAATATCAATATCTATTTCAGAATATTGTGATGTCCCTGGTTGGTTGGAGTGTTGTCCTACTGTGCCAAAGTCATGGGTTCGATCCCTGGTCTGGTCACATACAGGACTCAATCAATGAATGCATAAATAAGTGGAACAACTAACCAATGTTTCTCTCTCCTTCCACTTCTTTCTCTCTCTTTTTCTCTCCAATTGATTTTTAAAAAGTTAATGTGTACATTAAAAGCAGTATCTGTCAAACTTTCATAGCAGTTTTTGGTACATAGTAAGTAGAGTTGCCAAAATTAGCAACTAGAAGTACTGGGTGCCCACTTAGATTTGAATTTCAGAGAAACAATACTTGTTTAGTATAAGTATGCCCTGAGGAAATAAATGAAGACTAACCCATGAGGAGAAGCAAAGTTTGCTTATTTATAGCAAGGGAGCTGACCACTGTCCTATGAGATTGCTTTTAGGTGCATATTTGCCTTCCTCTAGTTAGCTCTAAATTGTAGGCAGGGACAAAATAGGGAAGTTTGATCCTTCATTAATCTAATCCCAGCCATTTGGAGATATTTGTTAAAAACTTACTGCTTGGCTTCATGGATTATCCCTAGAGAGATAGGCTGACTTTCTACAAGCCTAACTGGCTTCCTGGATGGTTACTGTAGATAAGGGGTTGTTTTCCCTGACAGATTGCTGAAAGTTATTGGTGACAGTTTTATATTTATATATGATTTGGCGATTGTCCATTTCTGTATCAGTCTCTCAGCTGCAAATATTGCATTGTATTCTGGCAACACTAATATTAAGCATTTTGCTAAATGGTTGATGCTACATAACTAATATTATACTGATAATGATATGTGTGTTAGTCTCCACAGAGAACATCACACTTCACAGTGGCAAAGTCAGTCTGTTATGATGTATGTAATTCCAGACTATGGAATTGTCTTTTGAGAAAACTTTTCAGGTCAAGTCTGCAAGTCACGCCATGCTAATAACCATCTGGTCATAGAGTTAACTGATGCCAAGACAGAAACTTTTTCAGGTGGAGGAAATACATAGTTTAGATTAGGGAGAAAACATGTGGCTTTCAAGCAATTCCCACACCTCTCATTTCAGCAAAATCTCATATTCCTGCTGCATTTTCTTTCTTTCTTCACTCTCTCCTACCCTTCTAATGTTTATTGATTCTGCTTCCTTTATCACTTTTCATTGATTGGTGGATGTCTATAGTTATGCATTAGAGGTATTGATCCTGAAGGAATGGCTCTCTAATGGGGGTCAGCTGAAATCAGACATGAAACTTGGCCTTTTCTTGATTTTTGTTAATTTAGTTTATTGGGATTTTACTCTTATTTTCTAGGGTACAGTGAATTGGCTTGGGGTAAGAAATATTTTTAATACGTTGACTAGCTGGACTGGTTTCTGCCAAGGTAGCATCTCCCTTGTCATCCTGAGCTATGTGTTGTGACACATAGTGCCAGGACCCATCTGGCCTGAGCTGGTTGGTGCTGGAAATTGCCCTGCAAGGTGAGGTGCACACCAACTCAGGAAAGCTTCTTCCCTAGTGAGGGGAAGTTGTCCATGCCAGTTTCTACACTGTGTGTTTCTGTTTCCATGGCTTGTTCTTTTTGCTTGTAAATAACAGCTGAAGCAAACTCAGTAGTGCTTAATCAGAACCCAGGGGCTTTAGGAGTATCTAAGTGAATCCATGTGTTTTGGTTTTCAACGTCTGAGATCTTCAACCAAGAAGATGGAGGGGGTTGGAAAAAGCGACAGGGTCTATCTGAAAACAAAGCAATATAAAGAAAAAGAGGTTTGGGACCCAGACAGTTATTTCAATATTTCATAATATTGCCACTTAGTAGCTATGTAAACAGAGACATACTGTTTGACCCCTCTGAACTTCAGTTTTCTCATCCATAAACTTGAGCTTGAGCATAATACCCCTAAATTGCCATGGAAGAGAAGTCATTAAATTATAAAACCTATTGTGGACTGTTGGCAGCATCATCTAAGAAGGAAGAGAGGATGGGAAAAAAAAAAAGATTACTAGAAGTCATTTTAAAAAATTAGCATGCTTCTAGTCCACTGTGTTTTCTAACTGAAAATACTATTGCAAAATAAACTTCTGGGGGAATATTTCTTCCAAAAGGGCTTTAAAAAAGTGGAAAGGGCCATTCCCTGAAATCTTACTCTTTCTTGTAGAGTTGAAATCAACCTAAGTTCTAGGAGTCATATGAAAAGGATATTATTCCATGAACCCTAGCCTTTGGTAAACTCTCAATCTGATTGAATATAAAGCAATTAGTAGTATGTACAGTGGAATATACAAGATCTGTCCCGAAAGTTTGAGCTAATTTCAATGTAATTGAAACATATGGCTCAATACTTTTGGGACAGACCTCATATTACTGGCTCAGAATATTGGTGCCACCTAGGAACTGCAGCATTTCAAAGAAGAGATTAATCATCTGTGAGTTATTTGAGTTTTCTTATCTCCATGACAACTACACACCCTTCTTCCATATTGTCCCCAAATGGTCACTCATTTCCCTTCCTGAAATATAGTACTTGATAAGATGCTTCATTTATTTTTCTACTTAATGTTTCACTGTTACTTATCTACATTTACTTAATATCCTCAGTACCATGTAGACACAAACCTAGAGTATGGTGCTTACAAAATGCCTTACTTAATTTCAACTTAAAATGTGTTTAAAGATGTACATATTAATAAAAAAACAAAAGTAAACTATAAAACCTGGACAAGATGCTTTAATAGCTCAAGTAAAAACTACAAAAAGACCATAATTTGCCTTAAATTGTAATATTTTTTCCAGTCATCTTTTTATGTCAGGGTAATCTTATAATTGGAGAAGATTTTGACAAAATTCTTATGCAAATCACCAAATAGCTTGAGTAGCATTTCTTTTCAAAGTTGCCTATGAACTATATTATTGGTATCAGTACAGAACTTGAAAATGTTTAAATATATTTATAGCAATTTAACATTGCTGTGTTATTCAAGGGTATGATCAATTGAATCATTGCATGGAAGAGGATTTAGATAAATCTGAAAGTGATTGAATTCATATGGTAAACATTGCATATGGTTTGAGCTATATAGGAAGCAGGCACAGTAGGACTGCATGTCCACCTGTGACAGCTAAAAAAAGAAAACAAAATGACCTTTCCTCATATGTATTTTGGAAAATACTACATTTGCAGATTTAGTGGGTCCACATGAATTTCTTCTCTTAATCTCTGTCTAATGAACATAGCCACAGAATTCTTAGGACTTTTAACACTGGGGAAAGGCTTGATTAAATCCTCATGCAAATCACAAAACATGTTAAAACCTGTGAGGTACTCAAATCATAACTCTTCTCTTTTTGAAGGACAGAAAATAACATATCATCTATCATCTCAGAATAATTTGGTAACTTTAAAGTCAAGTGAACATTACCGGTACATTACTATTCCTCAGCAGAAGCTAAAAAGCCTGGTGGCAATTTTTAAAATATCTATTATTTATCATATGATTTTTATAGGTTTAAAGTTTCCTCTTCTTTCTGTTAATTCCACATGAGAAATAGTTGAGTTACTATTCCCAGAAGAAGTCTCTCCTCAGTATCAGTTTAAGGTTAAAAAATAATAATCTTAAAGAAAGTAGAGCTTGGCTACTTTGCCTTCTCATTGCCTTTTTTATTTTCTGCTTAGTTTCTGGTGTCCAGTGTCCAGGGCTCATGTGCTGCATTTAGTCACTGTGACTATTCCACAGGCATAAGCTCCCAGGGTGGAGCAGAAAACTTAACTTGCCATCCCATCCATCCACTATATGTGCAGGCATGCCTCATTTTACTGGATTTTGCTTTTTTGCACTTTCAAGATTTTGTGTATGTGTGTGTGTTTATAAATTGTGACACCTTATTATGGTGGTCTGGAGCTGAAACAACCATACCTGTGAGGTATGCCTATAGATTTCCTTTTGCCTAGCTCAGACACTGATAAATAAGTCTAAAGTGGTAGTTTTGCAAATCTTTGCTTATAGGGAAGCATTAAACCATCTGTAACCTGAAAGTCAAGGAGACATGGACACTTCCTTGGGAGAAATAAAAGATGATCAAATATGAGGTGAAGCATTACTCAGTTACTTTCAGCCTGGTTAAAGTCTATGTACCATGTGGCTTTGTGGATTATTACTGCCTCAATTTCTTTTCTGTCCACAACTCTGAAGTGAGGAGAGGAAGAATGTAAGAAATAAGTCCTTAAGTGAAAAATGAGGATATTGCATCTATAAAGGGAACTTAATGATCAGCAAGTCCTCCCCATCATTTTACACAATATTGGTTTGGCCAAACAGTCTGTCATGTTCTTTACATATGATGGCTCTAGAGGTGCTTAATTGTTTTTAACATCATTTAAAACAATTTTGTTAGATTGAATTGTGACAGCTGTCATATCAGCATGAATTTTTTAAAGACAAAATTAGTGAATTTTTGTAAATCACTTTAATATTGAAAAGGAAAATACGCAACATTTTGGTGTATCATGCTTTGTTATTTCAAGAAAGGTAAAAATACAACTAAAATGCACACAAAAAAAGATTTGTGCAATGTATGGAGAAGGTGCTGTGACTGATCAAATATGTCAAAAGATGCTTATGAAGCTTCTTGATACTGTTGACACTTTGGCCAAATAATTCTTTGTTGTGGGGCTGTCATCTTATGCTTTGGAAGATGTTTAGCAGCACCCCTGGCCTCTACCCACTAGAAGCCAATAATGGGAGATAGCCAACATACTCAAAATATCCAAATCAATAAAGTTATTGGTAAAAATGGAAAACATGTCTTTGATTTTATAGAAAAAAATGTAAGAGACTTTTTGGCCAACCAAACAGAAAAATTAAGACCTATGATCTGGATGTTATTAAAATCAAATGCATTATTATTTAGAATGAAACAATTTTCTATTTAAAGGAATATAAATTTATCAATTGTATTTAAATAGTTTTATTTTGATCAGACAACTATCCTAGTTGGGGCAATATAGTACACATGTGTTTACAAGTCTTTGTTCATCTCCAATTCTGAAAACATCTGGTCTCCCTGTTATTGAAAGTAGATTCCAAAGTTTGCAGGCATTAATGCTTCACAATGAAAACCTGGTTTTTAATGGTTATCATTCTAAGTTACAGTTCTAACTTGTTATGTTTTTGTCTACATGTTTGTATCAGCCCTGCTGTCCTGTCTGTTGAATTTTGGGTAGAAACCAGAAAATATTTACTAAAGTAGACTAATGGAAGCTTTGGAGAAATGCCTTTACAATTGTACTGAGTGTGGCCAAAGTAGAACATGGATTTCCGGGAACAGTTTGCCCAGAAATTTTACTTTAGTTAGAAATAGTTATAAATGAGGGCTCTTAAATGGAAACTCCATGTGATATAATTGCCTATGGACCTCTAGTAGAATTATTTGTCTCCTATATCGAATGATAGGGTGAGGACAGTTTGCGGACTCCTGCTTGACCAGCTCATTCAGCAAAATAAAATGAATTTTGTTTGTGCTTAGATAGTTTAGCAATCATGTCTGTTAGGAGACTTATTTATGTCAAGCATGTCAAAAGCACTCTGAAAGAAGCAGTGAATTCACTGTGGCATCAACCACTTTTAGCTTAATTTGTAGGTACATACTTAAGTGGACTAAATATGTACTCTGCTAGAGAGTAATATTTTTTCGAGAAAATAGTATGGTTCTCCACAGAATAACTGCATATTTAAATTTCTTTCCATTTAAAAAATCTTATATCAATAATTAAAATTCCTTTCCTTTCTTACTTAGCAGAAATTCTCTACATATATGCAGATAACCTTGTTCATTGCAAAGAAATGAACAAGGCTATTCATAACCATTCAGAAGTTCATGTGTGCATATGTGTGTGTGTGAGAGACAGAACACCTGCATAGTAACAGCAAAATTTTACTTCCTCCCCTGTAGCAAATATCCAGTGATATAATTTAGACCAAATTCAGTTAAACCATTACTTTAAAAATAAGATGGACCACCCTGATTGGTGTGGTTCAGTGGGCTGAGCATCATCCTGCAAAGCGAAAGATCACTGGTTCAATCCCCAGTCAGGGTATGTGCCTGGATTAGCATGAGAAGCAACAACTCACTCTCGCTCTCTCTTGCTCTCGCTCTCCCTCTCTCCTTCCCTTCTCCTTCTCTTCACCTTTCTCTAAAAATACTGAAAATATAAGACCTTTGGCTTTGTCTATTCAAACCCATCACTTACAGAAAATTACTCTTGGAATTATTTTATATGAACTATTCAAGCCTATAGAATAAGTTGAAAGTGGATACAAATCTAGGTTGCACATTTTTTGACCCTTGACCTAGAAAACTTTCAGCTATACCATTCCTTCCACTTTATAAAGGAGAAGCAATATGTGTTTGAGCCATTGCTGAAAAGATTAAAATGGTGCCTATTAAATGCCATAGCACCATACCAGGTAGATAGTGAGAATGGTACCATATTTCTTCCCCCTTCCACTTTCTCAGATGTATGCCTTTTCACTACAATCTTTTTGTGCAGTTCTCTGAGAAGTGTACAATATTTCTGTTTCTATCAGTGCTTACCAAAATGCTGGGCACAGTTGGTCCTGAATAAGTATTTATTAAATGATATTGACTACTTTAAGTTGAATCAATCAATAAAAATACATTCAATAGGTGACATCCCTAGTTTAATTTTAATTTACTTAACTTGAGATTTTTACTCAGGAGAATCCACTTGAGACCATCTGTGACTTTTAAGCTATATGACCTGAGATGCAAGGTATTTTTCTTATTTCAGCCGTATGTTACTACATGTGAATGTACATATCCTGGAAAAGCTATATAAATTAGTGGCTTTATTGCTGACAAAGTTTATCCTCTCATTTACAAGACAAGACTTCCGTTCATGACCATTTTACAGTAGTATTAGGATTGCACTTAAATCATATTCTGATAGTGGGAATTGCTTGAAAGTCAGCTTTCAAGTGAAATTATCTAAAAGGGGGACTGTCTGTTTTTATCACTTTGTGGGGTGGGTGGAAAAGTGATTAACCCTACATTTATTTCATCAACCCTTTCCACTTGGCATTTAAATTATTTGTCAATTAATTGCTTGATCATACATTTATTCTAACCAAGGATATTGACTGCTTCTTGGACTCAAGGATAACTCTAATGGTTGGGTTCATTCTTGCCTGGGATAGATAGATACTAAACGATTCATCGCCAAATCTAATGGCACACCCTCAACTACAAACTGCCACCTTCCTGATTCCTCATTTCCAACTCATTTTCGGCATTTTCTATAAAACTGCTCCTCTGATGATAGTGTGCTCTGAGTCTGCATCTGGCCTAAGAAAAGAAAGTCAAGTATAAAAGTAGCAGCTGTGACATACTGTGGCTTGAGCTTGCCTGAGTGTTTGTGGGATCAGAAGAAAATTTAATGGGTATCAAATTGGATCATCCATATCACTGTTCCAGAAACCAGGAGATCAACTGCTGTTGTAGGGAAGGGGAGAGGCAGCTAAGAGTAGGAGCAGGGTTAATCGCTCAGGCAGTTTTTCCTACCATAATTCATATTTTAGGCTCAGAACTAAGGGAGAAATAATAGTCAGCCCTTCTTGCACATTCCTTTGTGTTCCATACCTGCTGGGATAGGGTCAAGTATAAGACTAACGTTCACAAATATAAACTTAATTTTCTTCTTTCTGCCTCCAGTCCCAGGAGTTCTGTCACACACATTTTCTGGTTCTTGGTATGATCCTTTAGGGCCTCCACTCTCGCACTGAGCCTGTCCCTGTCTTGTTGCAGGAAAAGATTTGATAAACCATCCCTACAAGGCAAACATATTCCAAATGTGGGTTTAAATTTTTAAAAGATCAAGCCACTGATGGCACAGTGGATAAGGTACCAGCCTGTGAACGCAAAGGGCCAAAGGGCCAAAGGCTGCTGGTTTGATTCCCAACCAGGGCAACATAACTAGGTTGCAAGCCAGTCTCCTGTAGCTGGAGGCAGGTGAAAGGCAACCATACATTGACATTTCTCTCTCTCTCTTTCTCTCTCCCTTCCCCTCACTCTGAAAAATAATAAAATCTTTAAAAATTTTTTCTTTAAAAATCAATAAGGACAATTCTTAATCCCCATTCCAATAAAACCAAGTCTGGGAGAAAAGCAAAAAACAGAAGCTAGTTTTGTGGAGAATGGGAATTTCCTGTCTTTTAAATCAATCTTCCTCCAAAGGATGTGCTTGTTTAGACATAAAATCAGTTTTATGAGAAAACAAGAATTTTAACACTGAGCTGATCCTAAGCACAGATGCCTAATTCATTTCATTTGTGAAACCATTCTTGCTTCTCATGATACACACAAAGACAAGAAGAAACTATCAAGCACTCTCATTTACATAATCTGTTCAGTTTAAAATGATAATTAGTTAGTCCCAGGCTAAAATGTGCAGCTCAGCAGGCAAAAGTAATTTCAAAATCATTAGACTTATACATCTTGGTCAGGAGGTCAGCACACTAGAATTTCATTATGCATTAAGGAAAAGCCCTTCTGGTCCCTACATCTTTGTTCTGTGCCCTATTTGGAAGAGTAAATTAGGAAATACCATGGAAGGAAGAATCCATTGCTATCAATTACTTTCTGAAAAAAAGTACAATTGGTGACCCAGTGATTCTGTTTTTAAGTGAAGACTTTGATGAGCCTCAATTAATTGAATGATCCTAGAAAGGAAAACGCCCAATGGATTATCATCAAAAAGCATTTACTGTAGGCCCATCTATAACTGAAGCAGGATCTGTTCACTGTCGTGTCTCAAATGCCCATGGCACCTATTGTTCTATCCTCACCAGGCTCTCAGACCAAAGGGACAGAGTGATGGAGAGGGCCCTGGATTTCACTTACAAATGTTGTGTCCAGCTCCATATAATAAGCAATCTTATGTCTTTAGTTCCAGTAGAATTTGGGTCTAGACACTGGATGGATCCAAAGTCTAATCTATCTTCACTATGTCAGAAAGTTGGGGGACCAGGCAGCATGCCATTTCCCCTCGGCCATTCATTGGGGCTCTTTCTTGCTAGAAATTCCTCCACAGCTGTGTGCAGTCTCTATTGAAAGTGTTCTCACTGGTGTCTACATGCATGGGTCATGTGAAATCATGACTATGAGTAGTTGTGTCTAAACTGCTAGGCTTTCTCAGCCTAGATTAGCAGTTGCTTTTGTAACTCAGAAAATGTACCAGCTCACCAGTTCACCTTTTCAGATAGTGGCTTCATCAGCTTGCTCTTTAAGGAAGTGTTTACTGAGTGGGTGCCCCTGGGAAGTTACCCCCATCTGCCTTGGAGGGTCGGTTATGGTGACTAGCTCTCAAGAAACGTTGGATAGCTCTGAGAACTCTTACTAATTCCCACTTCCTGGTTGCTTCTAGAGATTTTAATTTCCCCCTTTTCTCTTCTCTCCTTCATATTGCATTTTTCTATCATTTAAATATGCCTTTCCTCAAGCTTCTTTATTTTTTACACTAAAATAGATTCATACCATTGGTTTTTAAACTGATCTAATTTTGTACTTAAATTGATGGTAAAATTGAAATGAAAATATTATCTTATGATCTTTTAAATTACAACATAGATACATATACACATTTATATAGCTTTTGCTACTGTTATTCCTATTTCCATTTTATTTGTTAATTCATATTTCAGCTTACACACCACTTATATTCTCTCCTACAAAAATCTTACTATTTTCTTCATATGTAGACAAGATGACTTTGCTCCCGCTAATCACATCAGTGTAAATCTCCCATTTTTTCTCCAGTTGCCCTTGACAGTTGGTTGCTATGCAGTCCTATATTCTTTCAGCACACTGGGCCTGCCCTTTCTTTTGCTGCTAATCCTGCTTCCTGAAATATCTCACAGATGTCCATGTGGAAAATTCCTACTTGTCCTATAAGAAGCTAATGTATCATCTAATCCTAACAAGAGTCTCTCACCTCTGCATCCTTCGCTCCAGAATGATTTTGTCCCTTCCTTTACTTGAATGAAAGGAATGAGTGAATGTATGCTTCCTCATGCATTATTTTCATAAGAACCCTCAATTCACTGTGATGTCAAACTGCCTTGTTTTTGCCTCCTACATTAGACATCCAGTTTATGTTCAAGGTCAGGATCCTGATGATATTTATCTTTTAAATCCCTGCATTTGAGCATAGTGTTTATGTAGTATAAACTCTGTTTTTCTTTTTTTGTAATGCATGTGCCTGACTTGAGCTTAGATTGCCAACACATCCTCTGGTAAAGTGCTGTCGCCAATAAACACATTGCCAGCAACAGGACTAGATACAGATAAAAAGCTATGCTGCATCCTCCTACTGAGGCTGCTTTGTTTTAGAGATTGTGACTGATTTTGAGAACTGAGCATTCAGGACACTAGTTTTTCCTCTTCTGACATATTTTAAATTTCTGCTTTTATGTTTTAAATTCAACAATAAAGAGTGGGCCTATGAAAACCACCCCCCAACCCCAATAATAGCAGAACCTTAGGTCTTTTGGATGAGGTTAGTTGATCCATTTCTCTCTTTCTCTCTCTTTCTCTCTCGCACACACACACACACACACACACACACACACGTGTGTGTGTGTGTGTGTGTGTATGCATGCTGTATGGCCCCAGGTGTACTATGACTGTCACAAAACAATCCCTTGCTTCAAAGGTAGTGAACAAATAGTTGAATATGTGTTGATCAAAGTTGAACTAAAGGTGAATACAAGTGGTGAAATAAAAATTTAATTGAATATTCTACTCATATTGAAACCAAATAGAAAACACCCTATTTCACTAAGCTGTTTAATTGTGGTTTAAACACTAATGACATAATTCTTTGATATATGCATGTTCATGTTTTTGTTTTTTTTTTTTTTGTACTTACTGCTCTTTGTTTTTTGTTGTTTTTGCTGAATTCTCTGTTACTTTAATGACTTGAACAGGTAGATGGAATTGGACAATGAACTAGGGCATGCCACTGGTACATTAGTACAGTCATCATTCCCATCTTTTATTTTTAATTTTTATGATTCAAAATACAAAACTTCTTTTAAGACTTGAGGATAACATGAACAGAGTAAAGTAATTCATATTTGTAGAGCACAGTGACATGCATAAATATGTGCTTCATTTAAATATAATAAAAGACTACTGTGTTGGAGAATATAACATCATAAAGATAGTTTACTTCAGAAGAAAACACAACAAAATTACACCTAAGATAACAAGGATTTAACAAGATTTTCTTTGAAATAAACAGTTTATGAATTGTAATATTTTCTGTGTTTGACATATTGTTTACACAGTATTCCAAATCTCTGGTGATTTTAATGAAATGGAACTAAGGGGCTTCGGTATCCAGCATTAGAATACAAATTAAAGGATTGCAGCATTTACATTGTTTTTACATAATACTATTACTTGGTGAATACAAATTTGGTAACTCCCCTGATGTGGATGCTACCAGTTCCTCTTCAGCTATAACATCTTACATCTCATTAAATTATGTAGAAAGAGAACACTTGTTTTGTAGAAGTGTCTCATTTTTGCTTACAAACTGGGTTTCTCAGCACTTCTATCTCCTTCTGTAATTTGTTTTCCTGAATAAATGATTTTTCTGATCTAAGAGTTGGTGCAGCAATGCCATGCTTTCTTCTCTTCCTACAATATTTTCATATTTTACACTTACAATATAAATGAAAATGGGAAGCCTTTCAAAGATTCAATATTTGTGACCATTTTGGTGGCTACTTATTTCTTTTCTGACTTAGGTGTTTTGTATTCCAAGTCTTTCTAGAAAGAACCAACATAAATGTTGACTGAATGTGCTTTCGTTATGGTCACTGTTCTGCCTATCACATTGCTCCAATGCTGCTGTATTCTATTACAAATGCTCCATAATTGACCCTTCCTACCCATCAGCTTTACTGACCATGTCTTCCAAGAATCCAATTTTCACCATAATTAGTTATGTGCCTGCAGTGTTCTTTTGCTTTTTTGTTCCTTGCTCTGTCTTTGCTACTTGCTATCTTCAGCTAAGGGAATATGACCTATTGCTGCTTATAGCAACCTTTCTGAATCTAACTTTAACCTTCAAGATAAAAAATTATATACCAAGAACTCCACAAAACCTTATTTCATGAGTGTGTTATCCAAAGTGTTAACATTTTTTCTGCCTATTTGCATCTACAAAGAATTAGTCCTACACAGTCAACCACTAAAGGGACCCATGTGTGGATCTTGTCCTTTGTTTCTCGGGGGAAAAGGAAAATAATTGGTATAAACATTTTATACATTTGATATGTTTCCTACAGTACCAATTGTAATGCTGTAGAAACAGATAAAAGTAGAATTAATTATAAATGCCCTTGTGGTTTTGCCAATTCTGAGCATCAGTATCTTGATCGTGTATATGTGGTAATGCATGGCCAATTCATTCTAGTGAAAAAGTCAACTCATTCAAAGTCTGTCAAGCTATTATCAATATCATTAAAACATTATATGGCTTGATACTTTATGGACAGACCTATTTATATCATTTTATATTTTTAAAAGAAATTTCATCTACAGTACCTCATTTTATCTGAACATTAAAATACTGAGATGTTTCATTTATAATAGTGATGACTGGTGTTAATAAAATTTCATTTCATGAAATAGCAACATAACTAATATATTTAATAATGTGTACTCTAGTAGGACTATGTTTCAATTTAAATAAATTGCTCATACTAGACATTTAGTAAAATATTTAGCACAAATATAAAAATTATATGCTAATGAGTATTATAAATGGATACTTATTGAATATTGCCTTGTGCACAGACTTCACTAGATAGTGTATAAATACATATTACCCTCACAGCACGCCTGAAAAGTAGGTGTCCTCACTGTTAGATATGAGTAAATTGAGGTTCTGGCCACCTGGCTTGTCTAAGGTCCTACAATTACTAATTGGCCAGCCAAAATCTCAGGCCCAGATTTCAGTGGTTTCCAAGCTCTCTGTCTTTCCCCTGGACTAAGTACCATCCCTCAGTGTCCATATAAAGATTAGTGATACACATCAAAAAAACAAATGCTGACAGGCTTTAAATTTAATCCATTTTTATTTCTATTATTGCAATTGCCTTCAAAAGCTATGCTAATCTGTTATTTTAAACCCCTTTAGTACATCTCATAATTATGACATCTAATAAATGCTAACCTTTTGATGGGAGTAATTTCAAACCTACATGAACATTATTCAATTAATTATTCAAAGGCATTTGTGGATAATGATTGTGAAACTAATTATTATAGACCAAACTGGTCACAAAATGGATTTTCTTTTTCCATTATGCCAACAAAACTCTGCAAATTGAATCCATTGTCTTTCTGTGAAACCACTTTAAAAAATGAAAACTAGAAAGAGAATCTACTTTGAGAGCACAGTGATCAAATGATCAATTTAGCTTCAACTGACTTGTGAATGCTTTACCTAAGGGAGTTCAGACCTGTTAAAAAACAAACAAAAACGGATGCGATTCAAACACATCTTCTCCCCTCCAGCCCCTCTCCCTGCCCACTGTGTGTGTCCAGGAGTTAGAACCCATCTCTGAGATAATCGGGAGTTGAGTTCAGCCTGTGTCTCAGCAGCTGATTTCAGCTTGAGCAGGTTTGAATAAGGAATTCACTTTAGTTCTTTCTCATTTTTACTTCAGAAACAGATTGTAGCCTGAGAAACGAAAATATTTAACTGAAATTTAAGTTCTTGCTACTTGAGTCATGGTCATTAGACCAGCAAGCACAGCACCCTCTGGGATTTGTTGGTAATGCAATGAGACAACTAAATAAGAACCTCCATAACAAAATACTGAGTAAAACTCTCCCCCCAAAAAAATGACTTTAGTAAAATCTCCCTGAAATAGACACTCGTCTATAAGATTTGACATCAGCATGAAGAGTCTGAGACTTGCATCAATCCTTTCTTCTTTTCTTTTCCTCTCCCCCTCCTTCCACAAAAATGCATTGGTGATCTTGCTAAATGCCAGGTACTGTGCTAGACCCTAGAGATACAAAATAGAGAAGATAAACATCTTGTCTCTGAGAAGGTGAAATTCTTAAGCATAGAACAATCACAATCAAAACTTCGCAGTGTTATCATATAATAGGTATAACAAAGAAATTGATGCATTCTAACAGATTCCCCCAGATCATATATGTCAACAGGGATGAAGTTGTTTATGCTAGAAATGTTTTGCTAGGTTTTATTAAATATTTTATTTATTTTTATAGAGAGGGGAGGGGAGAGAGACAGCAATGTATAGTTGCCTTTTACCTGCTTCTAGCTATGGATCTGGCTGGAGACCTGGCTTGCAACCTGGTCATGTGCCCTGGTTGGTGTTTTGCTATTTTTTGAGTCATTAAAATTAAGAAAACTTTATTTTTCATTTATACTCTTGCCAGTCTTGGGTTGGTAGAGAGTTCTATATGATGTGATCTTTACCAAGGGACCCTAGCTAAGAGAAGCTTATCTGAAAATCCATGCTTCTCAAGACAGAAAAAATAAATGTGAATATGAACACTGGTATGCTAAGTTTTGAAACTTCTACTTGCATCTTATTGGCCAAAGCACATTGAATGGCCACAACAAACTTCTAAGTTGACAAGGATACGCAATCCACTATGTCCTGAAAGACTTGAGAGCCAGAAATCATCAGTGAACAGCATTAATAGCATCTATACTAAGAGACTTACCAAGTTGCTCTTATCACACTTAGCAACCTAGGAGTATGCAAAGTAGTATGCTAAGTTTTTTTTTTTTTAATCTGCTTTCAAGTATCTTAATGATTTTCAGGTTGGTATAGAATGCTCAACACTTATACATAAGTACCTTATATTTACTTTATTTACCTTATGATTGCTTGAAATTAAATCTGGGTCCTTGCACTCTTTGGGTAATTAATTTTTCTAACAGTTATTTTTTCATCACTGTGTTTATGTTCTCTTAATAGTTTTCATGCTTTTTTTTCGGTGATTCCATATCCAAAATTCTAGTACTTTGGCCTCTCTTCAAATGTCATTAGATTCGATAACTAGATTAGATTCTAGTTACCTGTTTCACTATAGATTCGATAACTAGATTAGATTCTAGTTACCTGTTTCACCATTTATGAATAATATCTCTCAAATATTTATAATTTTACCTATTTTTAAATTTATAGAAAAAAATTGGGGGCCCATTATTACAAAAGTTATATACTAAGTTCAATTATTTGATTTTACCCAGCCTTTTGAAATTTGAAAAATCTTTATAGCATGAGAGACATTCCCAGATTGGTAACACATTGTTCATTGTAGTCTTAGGCATTTTCGTAAGATCTTTAGCTAGCAATCCAACTCTTTTTTCCTAATTGTGGCCCTGCTTAAAAATTCCTGCTTTACATGTCCTTATACTCATGTCACCTACAAATCTGTCTTCCATATGAACCATTTATGAACTTTTAAAAATATTTTGTTATTGGTGCCTTGATCTTACAGTTTAATAATTAGTGAGAAGCCACAGATAATGCTGGAAGTACTCAATAATCAAAAGTTGTGTTTCCATCATTTCATATCTGTGCCACACAACACTTTGCAGATGTTAATTGATCTGTAACTGAATGGAAGGTTATGCATTAGGGATGAATAAGAAATATAATAATATCTGAGAATTAGAAGAGGGTTTTGAGGTTATCTACTCAAACATCCTAGCAAAGTTTCAAGTTCCTGTACATTTTAGATGTTGAAAGGAAGGAATCCACATCCTAAACTGAGAGAATGACATGAACTAAAGCAGAGCCAAAAAAAAAAAAAGGAAAACATCTTGGAGAGAGAACAATTAGAAAGGTTTACCTAAAATTTAGGATTGAAATTAAGAGAGTAGGCAGTACCAGAAAGGTGAAACTGAAAAGACAGCGTGGGGGTCACAATACTGAAAGATCATGTGAAGGAAGTAGCTCAGATTTCATATCTGAAGATTTTGGGGGCTTCAGACTGGAGTCAATGAGAAGGCATGAAAAGATTCCTAAGGAGGAATTGCTCTGAACTTTAGCTCCTGTTCTCCTCTTTTAAAAAATCCAAGAATTTTCTCAGGAGGAAAGAAATTTAATGTCAGAGGTAGGGCTTTTGGGGGAAAAAAGCAATTATTTATAGTACAGTCAATGCAATTCCTTGCTTGAGATAAATGGACTGGTCATGGCAGAGAGTAGCCTTTCTATTTCCAGGTAGTAGAATGCAGATGACTGAGTAGTTCTCATTCATCTTGGATTTTTATGGTGCTGATTACATTAATTAGGAGAAGACACTCTATAATGAAGGTCATCAGGAAAAAATTAATAGGTTACTTTAATAAGTTTTTTCTGTGATTTGTGTTGCTGATATGAACAGCAATTACCCAGCTAAGTAATGAGGCACTAATGAGGATGTCTTTCTTAGATTACACTGCGAGTGCACTGGAGGAACTATGCTGTAAAGGCAAGAAATGATTTCTTTTTGATAGGTAAGCAATTTTGACAGGGGTATCTGTAAATTGTAAAAACCCACAACAATGAATCTCATTATTTATAAGTATGGCTATAAAATATACCTGTTTGAATGTTACCATACAATTCTTTAATTTTCTGCCGCTTGAGACAGTTATTCTACTACATACAGATTCATGCTTTTAGGGTGCTGGTCGTAATCAGTTCGAAGTAGACTCCTACAGATGAGGTGGAAAAGTTTGAATGTTTATCCCAGGGGATAGTTTCTACATGATAAGATTTAGAATTGTTTCTTTTTCTTTCATTTAAAATTACTGAGTGTGCCCTGAGCAATGTGGCTTACTTGGGTAGAGCACTGTCCCCAAGCCAAAGGCACAATCAGGGCACATGCCTGAGTTGTAGGTCTGGTCTCCTGCCAGAAGCATACGGTTTTCCCTTCCTTATGCTTCTCCCTTGCATCGATGTTTCTCCCTCTCTCCCCGCTTCTTCCATCTGTATCTCTAGCTCTCTTCTTCCTTCCCCTCTCTATAAAAACATTGAAAAAAATGTCCTCAGGTGAAAATAAGTAATAATTATGAATTTATAATTTATATGTGATAAAACTCACTATTTTACAGTATTTAGTTAGATGAGCTTTAACAAAGATGATGGGAGACCCCCCCAATAGAATTATCTCCTGGAAAGTGGGCCCCTTGTAGTTCAGGCTTCCCACACTAGGAAAGTGTTCTAGGAACCCACCTGTATCAGTGCACCAGCTGGTGGTGGTGTGTGAGGCTGTGTTTGGCTTCAGTGAACTTTCTTTGAAGACTTGCAACACATTTGCACATTTCATGATGGGTGATGTGGAGCACACCTACCCACACAGTGCTGAGTATTCAGTAGTTTTTGACCAAAAAGGGCATGCCTCCCATGCTTCACCCTCTCTAGTCACCTGATCTAGCCCCAAGAAACTTTTTTTGTTTCCCATATGAAAAAAGTCCTCAAAGGGAAATGTTTGCCGATGCAGAAGAGGTGAAACAACAAATGGCAGAAGCACTAAAAGGCATCAAAATTGAGCTCAAAAACTTTTTTTTTAACTTTTAAAGGTTTTTTATTCATTATTTTTAGAGAAAGGGAAAGAGAGAGAGAGAGAGAGAGAGACATCCATGTATGGTGGCCTTTCACCTGCCTCCAGCTAAAGACCTGGCTGGAGACCTGGCTTACAGCCTGGTTATGTGCCCTGGCTGGGAATCGAACCAGTGACCTATGGGTTCACAGACCAGCACCTTACCCACTGAGCCACCAGCCAGGTCAAAAACTTTTGAACAGTGGAAAAAGTGGCTCAATCAGTATTGCATCAAATGGAGAGTACTTTGACGGTGACTAAAGATTAAACATTTCAGAATAAATACACTTTTTTAGAAATAAGTTTATAACCTAAAAAGAGGTTATTATTTTTTGGACTCCACTTGTATCTATAGCTGAGTAATTGCTATTACTATCTAAATATAGAACATTTCCATTATCCCAAAATGCTTCTTCATGCCCCTTGAAGTCAGCCCCTCCTCTCCATCCCCAGCTCTTAATAAATAGCACAGTAAATTATTCAAAACAGCTTTGGAAACTCGTTTCAACATTTTTAGTTTTATGGCTCAAAATGAAGCCTTGCTTGATGAAAGGCCACATAACATATGATTGGGCAGCTTAATATGATGGAAAGAAAATGATCTAAGGATTTAGGAGATTTGAATTTAACTAATGTATGTCTATCTTGTTACAGAATTTTGGTCAAGTTTTTTTTTTTTTTTTTTTTTTTTTTTTTTAACTTTGTCCCTACCTTTTTTCATTTGAATAAGTAATTTGGCTCATATCTTCTCTAAATTTCTTTTCGGTACTAAAATATTATGACTCAGATATTTTCAAAATACAATATCAGAATTTTTATGATATTGCTTGTTTTGCCTATTCTATCAACAGTATTTTAAATCCTTAAAAATAAGGTCAACTCTGATATAAATTTTCCCCAATGTAAACACATTTCTAGATAAAGGCTTCTTATTGCAATGACATATAAAACTTATTCTAATGGTATATCAAACTTATTGGTACAAAATTTGGAAAAACCAGATTTTTATTGTAAACAATGAGGGGCTAGCATGTCTGGTAGTTTCCATAACATTTTTAAAAAGATTTTATTTTTAGAGAGGGGGTAGGGAGAGAGACATCTATGCATGGTTGCCTTTCACCTGCCTCCAGCTACGGACCTGGCTGAAGACCTGGCTTGCAACCTGGTTATGTGCCCTGGCTGGGGAACAGAACCAGCGACCTTTGGGTTCACAGGCCAGCGCCTTATACACTGTGCCACCAGCCAAGGCCTCCATAACATTTTAAATTTAGTAACTACAACTGGTAGAGAACTAGTCTAAATAGAAAGATTATATTATATTTTAGTTATTGCTAGAGATGTTCATAATTTTTGTGCCAAGTCCTCAGTCAATATTTATACACAATGAGGATTTACATGAGCAAATCCCATTCTTTCAGGTATTTACAAAATAAAGCAAATGTAGTTTTAAGAGGGAACTCGACTATACACACATGATCTAATTTTCAGTCTAATCAGATGTTTAGTTGGTAAGTACCCCTTTCCTCTTACCAGGAAAAAGATACTAAATTCTCTCTCTCTTTTTTTCTGTTTAGCCAATTTTATTATTCTAATTATGTGGGCTTGTTTATTGAAATGTAGATACTTTTATTATGTCACCTATACTGAAATAAGATACAGAACTATTTTAATTTAGAGAGAAAGCAATAACTCTTCTCTGTATTTCTTCCTCTTTACTAATAGAAGGGGAGTAGAATTGCCCCTCAAAATAATGACTTTACATATCCTTAGAATATATTCTTTATGTGAATGCATAATCTCTCTTTTCTATGAAGTATATATTTTTCCAGGTTCTTCTGATGGGGGTAAACAGAATGAAAACCCCCAAAACATGCTAAATAGCCAGCATCTGTGTTGCAGAACTCTGAATTAAAATGTTACATCTTCCCAGCAATAACTCAGTCTTTTCAGTTAGCTCATACAACTTTGGGTCAAGAAAACAGCTGCTAGATGATTCTGCTTTTGTTCCATTGAGCAAAACAACCTTGAGAGAGGCAATTGTAAGTTTTCCAGTTTTTTAATTAATCCTTTGTTCACAAGTATTCTGGCATTTGAAGAATGCTGACTGGTTGGCCAATCAACAGCTCATTAGAGTCTGCTAGACTCTTCCTATAACCCCCATACACATTTGCCGGAAGAATCAGCCTTGAGTTTTTCATTCCTCATAAGCCAGCATAATCAAAAATTCTACCTTAACATTTTCTGCATTGATTGTTACCAACACCAATAGCTGCTGAAGTTCCCAAGCAAACTTACATCAAATTCATTTTGCTTAGAATGAAATACATACTCTCTTTCTATTAAAATCATCTTGTCTCTGGCCTTTGTGCTTCTATAGGACTGTAGTTTTCACAATAACAAAAGCTCAAAGACCGATTTTTTTTATTTTGTTATTTTGACTCAGTAACTGTTTCCAGATACCATGTTCTAAAATATCAGCAGTGTTCTTAAAACACAAACGCTTTATTCAAGGCTGCTTAAAATGTAAAATGCATGAACTATTCTCAAAGAAAACAGAACAGCTGAGAACTTGATCTTGTCTAGAAAATACTGAGGAAGAAATTACCCAGAATAAAATGGCATTATTGGTAACTAACATGTAAATTGGAGAGCTCAGAAGCAGGTATTTTAAAAGACCATACCATGAGGATAATGAAATTGGCCCAAAATTATAAGAAAATATGAACAATTCAACCAAAACATTCCCCCCAGAAACACATCACAGGAATCTTCCTTCAATATTTCTATAATAAAAAATTATTTAAGGGAAAATCATTCTTTCCACCTGCTGTGCCTAGAAATCCCTACTCACAATTAACTGTCTTGCATTAAATATGACCTCCTCTGTTACAAGAGTATTGAAAATTTTATAACTATTACATTTGCAAATTCAGTAGTCATTTACTAAAAGTCAATTCAATTTAGGTTCATTTCTCTTCAAAATGTTAATCTAGAGTAGCTGCAGTTGAAGTCATTCCACTGACCCCAGAGACCCTATAAGGTCAAAAGTATTTTCATAGTAATATTAAGTTGTACTAACCTCTTGTACTATGAAGCAGCTGGCCCTTTACACAACTCAAAGTAGTGGCACTAATTTACATCAGTAGTCATGGTATTCTTACTGACCATGCAGTACTAATTAAAGCAAAGAGGAGGAGACTTGGGGTGAACACAAAATACAATATATAGATGTTGTGTTATAGACTTGTAACCTGAAATCTATATAATTTTATTAACCAATGTCACCCCAATAAATTCAATAAAAATAATTTTAAAAATAATAAACATTTCACACCATAAGCAAAGAAAAGCAAAATGAAGAAAGCCACTTTCACTTAAAAATGCCCTTGATTAATCAGTTACAAATTATTGAATTTATTGAATCTCTTCCCTTGAGAATGTCAGTTTAGTATTTTGTCAATGAAATGATGTAAGGAATTCCTGTGGCATATTAAAGTACAATAATAGTTGCAGCTTCTCTATATAATGATTTATCTAGAATCTTGGTAGCTATATAAATAAATGTGATTTTTCTGATATTGTATAATCAATGTGTTAACATTTGGAAAATCAGCATCACTGAGTGAACCTGTATTTTTCAAATTATTACTACATGATGTTAGAAAATCAGGCATGAGTAGAAAAAATTTACTCAAAATGTAAGATAGATTAAAGTATAAGAATGTATAAGCCATTTGCTCATATGGTTTCAGATTCATACATTGCAACTACCTTTTATTCATGTTTTGGCATAATAGCAAAGAAAAACATCTACATTTACTAATAAAGTATTCAAATACTCCTCCATTTCCTAACTTTGTAAACCAATATTGTGTTGACCTACTACCTCAAAACAATGTATTTTTGCATATTAGTAGATATAACTCATATAAAGTATTAGTAGCTTTGATAGCCAAAGAAAGATGGGTGCATTCTTTTGTTCTTGGTTTTGCTTTTCTTCCTTCCTTTTCTTTTCTTCTTTTTATTTATTTATTTTTAAAGAGTCTATTTATTATTTTTCAGAGAGAAGTTAAGGGAGAGAGGCAGAGAGGGAAACATCAATGTATGGTTGCCTTTCACCTTCCTCCAGCTATAGACCTGGCTGGAGACCTGGTTTGCAACTTGATTATGTGCCCTGGCTGTGAATTGAACTAGTGACCTTTCGGTTCGCAGGCCCGTGCCTTATCCACTGTGCCACCAGCCAGGGCTCTTTTCATCCTTTTAATGTGTCCTGGTGGAAACTGCCTCAGTAATGCCCAGAAACCCCAGTAAGAAACCTCACTCTGCTGTCCTCATATTGCCTAGAACCCTACACACCCTACATCAGATATCATTTTCCTGATTAGGGCACACCTAGTGAAAAAAGAACTTTAAAATTCATTTCGACTTGGAAGTTAAAACAGGAATTGGAGATTGCAAGCTTTGGTTAGTTGGTGAGGTAATAATGACCTGCAGCACACATAGAGGTTGATTTGGGTAGAAGCAGGCTAGGACAATTGACACCTACTTTGAGAGATACATAGAAGACATTTATCTTTACCTTCCTAAGAATATGAACCTTCATCCATGTTCGTATGAATATTCCTTCTTGTCCAGTTTATGCTTGTGATGTGTGCTTTGTGGTCTTGGAAGTGCCGATATATTTGTAAAATGTTCCCTTGGGACATCCTGACTTTCAAAGTTTATTGTCAGCTTTTTTGATATATATCCCAGCATCTGTGATTCTACTCTTAATTATTACTGTAATTCTTTGCTTATAAGCAGCTTGATTCACTTGCTAGTCAGAATGACTTATAGCCCTTTGGCTAATGTTTTCCTTTTAGACTTAATGTAACAAAAAATTGCAACATTAACAGACTGTTTTCTTAAAAGTAGCATCACACCTCAAAATTTACCTATACTCTGGCCAATTAAGGGTCAAGTTGGATGCTAGCTAATAGTCACAAATTCTGTTTCTTAAACTGGAAACATGTCTTGGAAAGTAATTAAAACAGAGTTCTTGCTGAAACTGAATTTTTAAAACGAATGTTTCCAGTTTTATTGGAGCGGTGTTGATTGCAAAATGTTTTATAGGGCTATTAATAAACACCTTGGGCAGAAAATAACATCAGGTTGAAATGTACCAAAACATGCACTAATTGTCTCATAAAACATGCTCTGTTTTGTCTTATTGCATAAATTGGATGGAGTTGCCAAGGCAACCCTTGCATCTTACAATACCACTGTGGCTAAAAGAGGGCATACGAAATTCCATGCTCTACTTCAAGAAAGGCTAACAGGAAAGTGGCGCAGAAACAAAAAAGTTCTCATTGTTTACACTTGACTGCCAACACACTCACGCTGACATACAGTGGCATTTGGTAACACACAATATTAATTGGAGATCAAACCAGGTCAGACACCAGTTATTTTCAAAGGACTTTTGAAACTGACAGCGAAGGTTTTCCATCTAGGCACTAAAGTCAGACAACACCAGGATATTAAAAAAAAAAAAAAAAAAAAAAAAAAAAAAATTCTTTAAACTCCCAGTTCTGTGTTTCCAGTACATGCAATAAAAGCGATTGAGCTGATGTTTACCGTAAGATTGTCAGGCCTGATTCTCCTGAGGGTAATTGAATTATTTTTCTGATTATTTATTTACTCATTTTTCCCACTTGTTTTACTTTAGTCTCTTGAGTACAAAATGCATTGTCAGTGGCTGGAGAGTGCTACTTTTTGATTCTAAAGTCTAGGAGCTAATGATGGTAATACTTGCTAGCTCCTATGCCCAACAACAAAAATATCTCAGTGGCTGAATATGATGAGGGTTTATTCTAGCTCATGTTATAATATGATATAGATTGAGCCAGTATACTGGCTTTTTTTTACCATTGGGGTCAGGGATCTAGGCTCCTGTCATCTTGCAAAACTGTCCTCTTCAAAACTTGGTGTCTCCAGTTGCCACAGAATGGTAGGAAAAAGTGTGATCACACAGGTGGTTCTGAGGTAAAAGTACCGTGGTGTTCATCATGTTTTACGTGATTCCACCTTGCCCACTGGCCTGTGCGCTAAAAAGACAAGTTATAAAACTCCTGTCACTTCCCATATAGAATGACAGACACGGACTGAAGAATCCAGTAGATCTTACTTCAGAAAAAGGAAACAAATGGGAAACATGGCAGTTGCCACTCAGTCATTTTGAAATTCAATTTGACAGGTATTTCAAAGGACCCTCCATGAGGGGTCCAAAGAAGGCTATCTGATTAGGGTCTGTTCTACCTCTTGCCCATTGGTCTAGATGCTGGTTGATCTTAACCTCTAATTTGCCCATTGAGAAAGCTTTCTTCAAGGCTTACGGATACCTGAAAGCTGATTCTTGTCCATGAAAATTTGGGGACTGAAAGGTTGGTCTTGAATAGTCTGCCATATTTAAGACATAAATATGATTAATTTATTTGCTTTCTAAAACCAGTATTTCTTAACTTGCTTCAACTTGAAATACATTAATTTTATAGCCCTCAGTTGCCAACATAACTTTTTACAGTATTTCAATTTATATAGTGATAATTTACATTCTTGCTCTGTTGCTCACCACTAATCTACATGATGGAAATTACTACCGCCTGTTTGAATATGCTTTTTAGGGTCTAAATTCTAGTATTGGATTAAGGAAATAGTCTGAATAACTTAAGGGAAGTTTCCATGAATAGGTATATAAAATAAAAAGATAACTAAGTTAGCTCCAGCATTACAAACTTCACTTCTGCTATATAATTTATAAGTAAATACAGTGTATAATGAATAACCAGCCACTTGAGATATATGTAATAGGTTTCTGTGAATAAAAAGATACACAAGTACATATTTGTGTATTCAAAAGGTAATAAGCTACTTCCACTCATGTTCAGAATTTTAGTATTGAGTAATGGGGCTCTTGGTTCCTTTCTTTGGATAATGTGAGGCTGGCAAAATTCAGTATAGATGGTTGAATTTACCCAAAGAAGGAAATAATACTTGAGTAAACAATAGATTAAAATGCTGAAATCAATTTACTGTTGAAAAGAACACTTGATGTTCACTGACTACTAAGTAGATGTCCAGTGCCTAGAGTAGATATTAATGGATAGTTAATTTAAAATCTATCAGGGAATGAAGGGATTGGTGATGCTCTTATCTCTATTTTACAGATGAGGAAACTAAGATTTAGCAAGGTTACGTATCCTGCCCAAGGTCACAGTGTTGGTATGTGACAGAGTCATTATTTCCTGAGGGCTATCTAACTCCAATATCCCTAGTTTACTGCCAGTTAAAAAAGCTTACAATGAAATATGTCAGAGGCTTGTTTTGTTTATTTTATAAATAGATAGGGATTAGGTTTTAAAATGCCTGACAAGAACATGTTTTGAGATTCATGAACATAAAGAGAAAATGAGTGAGCATATTAACACCTATATAATCAGCAATGTCAGGTTATCAAGAGATTCTGACCATGAATAAAGTAAAAGAAGACACAGCAATAAGATCCCTGTATATAGTTTGAAGAGTCACTTTATGGGAAAAAAAAAAAAATCCTAAATCTCAGGGAAGTCTTACAAAATAACTAATGCCTCTATTATTTTTGTCTTTACTGTTTTTAGCAGTTTCCCATTTTATCTTACCAGTGAGCAAAAATAGGAATTAATACTAGATATTGTTGCTTATCTGTCCTCTCTATTAGTTCATGCTACTATAAATGTTTTCCTTAAAACACAATGTCCAAAACAGCAGAGAAGGCTATAGGTAGTGTCTGACCTCACTTTCTTATATATGGTATTCTTCTATTTATTTAACATAAAATTCCATTTATGGTCTGATTATACTGACTTGCAGTCTCACAAACTACTTTCTCATTCTTTATGAACTCGGTTTTAAATACGTTCTCAAGCATCTCCGCATTTTAAAATGTTTTTTTTTTTTTTTAAACCCATGTGTAAGACTGATCATTTATCCTAATTATAATCCTCATTAAAATTCATGTTTTCATTTTTGACTCCCACTTTCAAGTGTATCCAATTCTGACTGATGGTCCCACATATTCTGTGTTTTAGCTTGACAACATTGTGTTCTTGTATTATTTACATGCCAGATTTTTAAGTCATTTTTATGAGTCAAATACCAATGAATAACTAAATAGATGGATGAATAAACAAGTAAATACTGTTGACAGGCCTTTAGGTGAAGATCTGTAGCTCTTGTCATTTGATGTCCAAAGTGACACTGAGCAGAGACCCGGTGTCACAGGCTGTGAGTACAATGTTCAACAAACTTCAATGTATGTAATGCCCTAGCATCAGGTTAATATTTTTGCATATTGTAAAACATGCCATCATGAGAAACACTTTCGTATAGCTTTTTAGATTGGGCTTCTTCCCTTTGCAACTCAGGAACTGAGAATAAGAGAGAGGTAACGAATGGCAGTCATCAGTAATTGATGCCTTGGGGGAAGATGAAATTGCCAAGGGAATACATGAAAAGTTAATAACATGAACTGGAGGATATAATCGTGAATTCATCAAAAAAGTAAGAGCCATTCAGAGGAAGGGGTCCCTAAAACTAAGAGTTTCAAGGAGAAGAATGTGTTGCCCTAAAAGCAAAAGAAGGAACAATTACCTTCAGCTGGTTCTGTTCTGAAGGTGACCTCTGTGTAGTGTAAGTAGGTTAACGTCATAGCCCATAATCAGTGTGCATAATGGTTTAAATGTAAAACCCTGAAGTAAATAAGGAATCAAGCTGCTGCAGACAGCAGCTAGAAGTTGAAACCTGATCTTACGTAAAGTGGATAAAAGTTACTAGGAAATGGTGGTAGCTTGGAGCACAGTAACACTAAAAGAGCTCTGTTCCAAGAGTATTGGCCATACAAACTGTTTTAATTACATTGACATTGACTCAATACTTTCGGGACAGACCTTCATATCCTAGTAGTACTACTGTATGCTAATATTATTTCATGTTACATATGCTACATTATATAGTATTTTATCACTAATAGTATACATTCAATATATTCACTTATCCATATACATGGATTTCATGTATTTTTAAACATTTACTTGGGTTTTCAAATAGCTACAAAAGATGATCATTGAAAGCCCTGGCTGGTGTGTCTCAGTGGATTGAGCACTGGCCTGCGACCCCAAGTGTCACTGGTAAGTGCAACCCAGGTTGCAAGCCAGGTCTCCAGCCAGGCCCCCAGCTGAAGGCATGCGAAAGACAACCATACACTGATGTTTCTCTCCCTGTCTTCCTCCCTTCCTTCCCCTCTCTAAATATTGTTTTTAAATAACGAACAAAATCTTTCAAAAATATTTTAAAAAAGAAAGATGATTATTTATGAGGAATGCAAGAGTGAGAAATTTTGCTTTGGATAAAGGGTTTGACAGGGTTATTTCTAAGTTCCACTTCAAGAGAGTCTATAATCTTATTATATCCTAACACCTTAATACCTACTTATACTGCAATTCCAAGAAAAGAGAATAGACTTTGAGTGCACTGTCAAAGCTCCACTGGGAACAGGGAGGTAGAGAGATAGCATTTCATTTGGTTCACTGTATTCTTGTTTCTTCAACCGCTGACGGCCTGACAGGGGTGGCCTCTATATTTATTTTGCAGAATACGCAATTCTCCCTGGATAGCTGCTGAATTTAATATGTTGACAGAGTGACAGGATGGAGGCTAACAAGCAATTACAATAGACGCTAAAACTAAAATAAACAGTTTATGCAGTGAGTCTGGCTGCAGTTCCATGGGTTGATCATGATTAAAGACCCACGAAAATCCTCCAGGATGACGTTCCAGCAGGCAGAGCTTCTAAGCAAGGGTTCTTATAGCTCCATTTGCATCTATCACCAGGCTTGCTCAGAGACTGGAGATTTTCAATTAAGTCTTTGTGAATAAAGACAAAACCCTTTTATAAAGCAATTGTCTAGAAATCAGTGGCAGCCCAATTTTACACATGCAGTATAGCCATCAATTGGCTAGGGGCCCATAGTGGGTGGGAGAGGTTGGTGACAAAGAATGTCAGAGCAGAACATAAGTCACAATTGAAAGTCCCACAACAAGCTTTTTTATAGTCCCACCAGAAGGGATAGTCTGATTAAATATCCCTAATTATCTTTTCAATTTAATATTTATTGGCTATGAGCCCTATTGTATTTATTTTTAATACATTTAATAAACTTTAGCGAGGGAAAGTCAATAGTATAATAAACTATTGGAAACTGAATTAAAGTGAGTTAACTTTCATCAATACACATAAACTCAATGCTTAAAAAATAAGAAAGGGAATGTTGTTTCTCACAAGTGGTTTCTGTTTTAATTTTGTATGACTATGGGGTAAAGTTTTCTATATTAAGTTCACAAATCCTAGACTGTTTTGTTTCTTCCAGAATTAATAGCAGTGAATCTGAAAATAAACTTTTTGAGACATTTAGGGCCTTCTGAACTCAGAATGGTGATTTGCACACAGAGAATATCCAGTTATGAGTATTAACATCCTCAAATACATAAGCTGAAAAGACAGGCTGGAGTTCTGCTGGAGTAATGGCTTAAAAGACCAGATAATTTGAAGCCCTGGCTAGTGGTTCAGTGGATAGGCACCGGTCTGTGAACCCAAAGGTCACTGGTTCAATTCCCAACCAGGGCACATAACCAGGTTGCAAGCCAGGTCTCCAGCCAGATCCCCAGCTGGAGGCAGGTGAAAGGCAAACATGCATTGATGTGTCTCTCCCTCCCTGCCGCTCTCCCTTTCCCTCTCTCTGGAAATAATAAATTAAAATCTTAAAATAAATAAATAAGACAAGCTAATTAAAATCATATATTCCATGACATTATGTGATAGGTGGTATATCTTCCTGGAAGTTAAGATTTATGATCAAGAACAACAGAATATGTAGACATGAAAGGAAATTTATAGGATGATACAAACCCTACATTTAACAAGAATATAGAGATTCTAAGTCATAAAAACTCAAAATGTCCATCAAAATCATGGAGGCAGAATTTTAATCCAGATCTTAACTTCTACTCTATTATATATACTATTACTTCACTACTTTATGGTAGAAGGCCATGTCTTATTTTTTTGGTGTTCTCTAAAATACTAAGTATACCCTTTAAAGTAAATCCCTTAGGTCCTCTCACTAGTGACAAATATATTGTTTCTCATACTTGCTTTCCATGTTGACTCAATTTATAGAAAGGGAATGCTTGAACTTGTTGAAAAGGCCAATGTATTTTGAAAACCTTGGGGATAGTCCTGCTTCTAAGCCAGATATTGACCCAGAGTGATGGTCACAACCAAACTTCAGTTGTCTTGTATCTGCTTATGCTGTGACTGAATGTGAGGGCTGTTTATAATTTGTAACAAATATGAAAAATGCCTAATTTTCCAAATGAGATACAGAGCTGTAAATCTCAATAACACTATCACTTTCACTCTCTTACAATATTGTGATTTTTCTTCTGGTGGGATAGAAAGAGATGACATTTTGGGTATAGACCTCAGAATTTCCCATGGAAGTGTGTTTTCTTTCTGGGTTTTGAGTGAAGAAAAGGTGGTGGCATTGTTGACATAAGTACATGTGTCCTTCTCAGTACTACACTCCATAACCAGGGAGTTACAGGTTTCCTAAATGACCTTTCCTTAAGATCTTGAGCTCCTTTTTAAATTAGGTGCCTGGTTTCCTGTCCCTTACATTTATTCTACACAACAACAAAGTAAGCAAAAGAGATGGAAGGGAGAGTAATATTTGCTGAGGCCCTACTGTGTGGATGCTCCCTTTAGACACATTTATGGGATGTTAATCTCTCAGTCACCCTGATGAAATTTTAACAATTCCCCTTGCTATAGATGGGCAAATATGAGTTTGGAGATATCTAAAATCAGCCAGCAGCCAGTGCAGAAAAAAAAAATGGAAATTTAACTTTTATAGCTTTTACCAAATATCTATTTAGTTTGCTACCTGGATATCCTAAGATAATTCCTATCTTCACTTAGAGTCAGGAACCACAGCTGAGTTGTTCACCAAACAGGAGTTTAACCTTTGCAATTCCGGCAATCTGAGCTCTCTGGATGAACCCAGTATAGGCATGTGAAAAGTTGTGAAAAGCATTTAAGAGACACAAAGAATACTGGTTCTGTTAAGTAGATAAGAAGAAAGGAAGGAAAGCAGATTCTGAAGAAATATGATTTCAATTTGGAGGAGATAGGAGGAAGGTCATTTTAAGAAAGGAAAAACACATTGAAATAACATGGTAATAACATTCCAAGTATTTTAAAAACCACACACACACAAACAGAAGGGCATCATTTTAGAACTCAGTTTAAATCCTATCACATGCTAACTCTATAAATTCAGTCTTTTTTTTTTTTTTTTTTAAATGAGGATAATGTTATCTACCTCATAGGGATGCCTAGTGAAAGACAAGTCAATGGGAGAACTAAAAATCCCTGAACCAGCCCCCAGCTGTCTGTTTCAGGAACATGTTTGGGTGATCTTGACTGCTCCTCTTCTTGGTTTCAAGGTAAAGGGAAAACATTTAAAATATTAATGTCAATTTTTCTACAGACATATTCAAAATGTTTCTGTGGCAAATAAATGCCATAGGTAAATAGTCTAATGCCTCTCACTACTGTCAACTTACTTGACAGTTATTTTCATCATTTTTTATTATGTATTATTTTTCATAATGTTGAAAGAAAAATTTCCCCTTTCCCAGTTAGCATGGCAGCCCTCAAAGTTTTTCATTTCTTTTTTGATAAATGATAGGACATGAATCAGCTTTTACTGTGCAATACAAGCCATTTCCTATAATAAAAATGCACCATACAACACTTCCATTGCCTTTATTGGATTTAAGGTTTTTTATATTTTAGATGTTTGCACCGAGACATCCATGTGAACCATTTTTTAAATCAGAAGTATAAAGTCTGTCTTTAAGACCTTTCTATTTTAACCTAAAAGAAAAAAACAAAGCAATCTCATGCTAGCTTACCTTTCTACCCCTCCTAATCAAGAGAATTGTGAGAAAAATTTTGGATGGAGTAATGTAGAAGCAAGCATTATAATTAATGCAAAACTGACTAGTTAATTAACTAAATCCATTACTGTGATACTATAGCTCATTCAATGATTTATACAATTCATTGTGATATCACATAAATGACTTCTTTGATTTGGACTAGGTAGTTGTTTCTGCTTTAAAAATGAGGATTCCAAAAATTAAAAAGAACAAGTTACTGTAAGAGCTGGGTGCAGGTCTCCACTGAGTTCTTATTGACGTGTTTGATGGTAACGTTAGCATAGCTCCCTGGTGAGACCTATGAAAGGAAAAATAGGAAAAAGACCTGGCCTCATCATGAAGGCGTAAGTGTCCCCTTGGGGGTTAATAAAATGTAGGATTATAAAATTACTGTATCCCTTTGTGTATAACAGTTAATTGCTAAACTTGGGAGCCCAGAAAATATGTTTATGAAGCAGCAGGAAAAAAGTGCTAATTGTCGGGTGCTGATGGAAAATACGAAAGGGTTTAGATATAAGAGAGGGCTTTCCCAAAAGCTGTAAGGCTATCCTAGAAAAATGTGAAAAGGAAAAGCAATCAAGAAACCTTTTGGTGAATCTCCATTCTCAGATAAAAGGAATATGGGAGTAAAAGTGAATTAAAATTTATCAGCAGTATTTGACACAGGCAGTCATTCTCTCCTCCTTAAAATGCTGTCTTCCTTTGCTTGATTTTCTTTCACTCTGGACCTTTTGCCTGTTTCTTCTTAGTCATTTTCCTTTGGTTCCTCCTTATGGCAGGGATCCCCAGACTTTTTTTTCCTGACTGCATTCAATTCCTAGATGATCTAATTAGGTCTCACTCAAGACTTGATTTAGCATTACTATGCCCCGCCCCCCCCCCCAATTATTTTCTGTAACTGAGACCACTTAAATGTTTTTTTAAAGAAAGATAAGTCCACTTATGAAAAAATGAATTTTGTGAAGTCAGGAAGGGCATTATGGAGTTGGTAGGCTTTGAGCTAATCTTAAATATGGAGTAGGTTTTTAGATAGAATGGACATGTGTCATTTGTAGGGAAGAGTTGATGATGCCCATGACCTGTGCAAGGGCCAAGAAGTAAAATATTTATGTTTAAATTGAGAATTAATGATAGGCAGTATTGAAAAAGAGCTTCGAAAAATTGATAAGAATGATTGTTTGGATAAAATTAAACTCAAACAATTTTATTTTTTCATGCAACTGCTCCCTCTTATAATCTATCCATCTAAAAGAACCATCTGTAATACTCCTAGTTGGCTTGATACTATAATCAATTAAAATGGTTCTAAGGTGAAGTTGGAAACTAATTAAAACAGAATTAAAACATATACTCTTTTTGAGGGTTCCAAGTTTACAGTGAGAATGCTTGTGTGGATGGAGAAATTTATAAACTTCCCCTTGTATGTTGAGCAAAAAAATCAACTTTTGGAGAGAAACATGTTAACAAAACATGACTTTTACTATTTTGTACAGGAGGGCAGAAGTAGAATTAGACTTTTCAATCAAAGCTGACATTAATAAAGAAAATGCTACATGCCATATTACTAATAAATTATTTTACAGTGTGCCTGTATTTATTTTATAGATTAATTTATGGGCAAACAAAAGGTCAATCTGTGGAGTAGGGCAGTAGTATGAAAAGGACATCCAATTAGAAGTGGGATGTTTTTTGCTTGGTTTCACTAGAGGTTCAGTACATGATTTAAACATATCACATAATCTATACATTCTTTATTCTCACTAGTCAACTGCAAACCTTTCTTTCCCTACTTCATTGAACTAATTGTGTATTAAAATAAAAAATGAACTTGAAATTGCTTTCATGTACATAAACCACAAGGCAAATGGAAGGTGGCCACCATTATTATAAATAATATTGTATACATCAGATAAAGACATATTGGAAAATAAAAACAATTGAGAATTGAGCCTAGTTACCTAAGATGACTGATGTTATGAATATAAAGTAAATTAAATTTAGTATTAAGTACTAAATATGTTAAATACAACCAATGATGGGTTAGCTACTCAGGTACCTACAGAGTAGTAGCCTTGGACATAAAACCATTCACCATATTCCTACTAAGTGGTGAAACAAGAAAATGAAGGTACATCTCATTTGGTCAAGGCGGCACACTTGGTCAAGTGGGATTTTCCTGGGTGTGGTATAAACAACTGATAAATGTATTGAAAAAAAGACTGTACAGTGTTAAGAAAAACAAGAGGAAGGGTTATCTCATATGAATATGTTAATCCAAGCATATTTAATGACTTCTAGGGTCCCATAGTTTTGTTGCTTCTCACCTTGACTTTCCTAAGTTAGTTTAATGAATAAAGAAATACAAATTTATGGCTATATTGGCTTGCCTGTTCTACTCACAAAAACAAAAATGTATAGAGAGGGAATCCTTAGGGTGAGGGACAGTGGAGGGATCTCTCCAGAGGATGTCTGTGTCAGATGACCTGCCAGGAACAGCATCATCAGGCAGCTGTGGGTGGTGGTTTCTCTGGTTTTGTTATTACCTGAAATGCTTGGGCCAGCTGGACAAGGGCGAATGAAAGAGTCAACAGGGTCTCATCACAGAGTCTTTAACAAGCACAGCAGTGTGCTCTTTTGTGATAGGAGAATACATTGTTTAACTTTTCTACCTGTAACCATCTTAAAATAAGTAAGAAACTTAAAATTTTAAGATTTTTTTTTGGTGTAAATTGTCCTTTTTGTCTGATTTTTCTGCATTTGAGGCCCCACATCTTTAAACAAGGCAGGAGATGTATGTGTTGAGGGAGAAAGGTACATATGCCTATTGATCTATCCATTTAGTTGAATATTATTTTAGCAGGAAACACAGGAGGGAAATTAGAGATCTTAGGAAATCTAAATTGTTCAAATCACAGGGAAGTTATAAATGTGTTAAGATGACATAGATATAAAAATTGTAGATGTGTAAATTACTTGGCCACAGTATTAAGTCTATGTAAAAGAAATGGAGTACAAAGTAGCTCCATCATTTTGACTACCTCTCATGATGATAAGGAGAATTACATTTTAAGAGAAAATGTAAGATATTTATCACTCATAAATCCTTAGGAAACCTTTGTTATATCTGCTCTATTCTTTCTTCATGTTACATATGACATCTTTCTCTTCTTGAATCTTAAAAGAAATATAAAAATAATGTTCATTAAAAACATAATCAAAAACATATTCAATAGTAAAACTCTCTGACAAAAGAAAAACAAGGGAATGGTAAAAGTCCTAATAAGTTGAGGACTGATCAGATTTTTCTCATTTTTCCCCTTTTTAAATCTACTTTTGAATAAATTTTAAAAAATATATATTTTATTGATTTTGCTGTTATAGTTATCCCAATTTTTCCATTTGTCTCCTCCACCCAGTACCCCCATTCCTTCTGACAGTGCCCCCCTTAGCTCATGTCCATGTGTCATGCATATAAGTTCTTTGGCTTTTCCACTTCCTTTATTATTCTTAACATCCTCCTGTCTATTCTGTAACTAATAATGCATACTTTTTTTGTCACATCCAGACAGTTCACCATTTAATTACTGCCTTCTGTCAGCCTCTCAATCATATTAATACAGCTTTCTATTCATTATTTCACAATGCTTATGTTAATTCATTTATTTAAAAAATAACCCTTTTTCAAACTATATTTCCCTAAGCAAGACAAGGCAGTGAGTGAATCATGTTATTAGGTGACTCTAGTGAAAGGGACTTCTGTAGGATGAATTACCTGACAAATTGGTTATCTCTTGTCATTCGAAATCCTATCTTGGCTATGTTCACTCTTAAGTTTACAGCTCACACAAAATAATGTGAGAGATCTACATGTATATAACTGTCTCCTCATTGGGGTAGTATAGGTGGTGATAAAATAAGTGGTTTTTCCAAGGTGATTATTAGAATAGGGGTGTTGCCTTTGCTTCTTTTTCCTCATCTTAACCAGTTTGAAAATAAGCACTTCCTTTACTCACATCTCCACTCCAAAAAAGCTTTATTATCTTTGCATATGTATTTGGAAGGCCTTATTATCAACTATCAAATAGATATGTATTGGATTTTTCTTTATGTTGTTCTCTTCTCCTTCCTTGGTGTCCTGCCTCCCTTCTGAGATCTGCCTGGTCTGTGCTAGTATAGACCCTGCTTCCTGTCAGTGTCATGTTTCATAATTAAATAAAAAAAGAAAATAGAGAAAAATAAGTTATTTTAAAAATATATTTATACCCCTATGTATTTCCAAAACTGATTTAAAGTGTTTGAGGGAGTCATTTGATAGTTGAGAGCCAAAGTGATTCTATGAAAAGGGGTTGCAATCAAAAAAGAAGTCATTAGCTACCCGTCAGTGTATTAGTCTGTGCTAAGTTCCAATTTAGTTGAAAGCCCAAAGTGGTTAACACATAGAACAGAAAGCAAACATGAAAAAGATCCTGTTAGAACTCTCTGTAAATAGTATTCCTGGGTTTAAGAGGAAAAGATCAATAATTATTTTCTTGGAGCATAAAAGGACACATTTTTTTGATTGCTGGCACTGCTTTGGATATATGTTTCACCAAAATAGTGACATTGATGATACAATATAAATATTTTGTATATATATTGTATATATTATATATATTTATATATTTATATCTATAATCTTAGACTAGAGGTTCTCAGTTTGTGGCAGTTGAAGACTGGGGATCTTCAAGGCCAGTTTAGATAATTCATAATGTCAAATTTTTTATAATAAAATTAAAACAGCATTTTCATTTTTTTCATCATGTTCATAATTGTATTGGTGATTCAGAAATTATGGTAGCTAAAATTGCTGGTAAATTAGAATATATAAATGTGCTAGTATCACACTCTACTACTGATTATTTTATTCTTGATCACCACACACTCCTGTTAAAATATGCAGTTTAAGAATGTCTTTGATGAATCAGTAGATATCAATTTTTATTAAATCCTATCTTTGAGTACATATCTCCTTAATATTTTATATGAGGAAATGGTAAGTACGCATATAGTACTCCTTCCCCCTACTAATTAATGTTAATGGGTTATCTCCAGGAAAGTCACTTGTGCATGCTAAATTAGCCATTTTGTCCATAGAAGGCTCGTTTTATTTGTAATAATGACTAATAAGCATTATACATATGGTCATTCAGACATTGGTATTACACAGATATTTTTTCAAAACTGAATGAGTGAGCTTGTTACTTCAAGAAAAACAAATGACAGTATATCATCAAACTTTCAAATAAAAATAGGATTTTTGAAAAATACATATGGAACACATGGAGCTGGATAGATAGCTTTTTGATTCTTAAAAGACTTTTGAAGAAATCAGAAGGGACATTAGTAAATTTGACTTTTGATATTTAAATGTCAAAATTTAGAAATTCAATGAAGGTCAGTAAACCAAGGTCTCCCAATGATAAATGTAAGGTTTTTATCTAAAATAATTCAGGGATTAAAACTCATTCAATATGCAAGACTGACCAATGAATTTTATTTTATTTTTATTTTTTTAAAGGTTTTATTTATTATTTCCAGGGAGAGAGGCAGAGAGGGAGAGAAGCATCAATGTATGATTGCCTTTCACCTGCCTCCAGCCACAGACCTGGCTGGCTTGCAACTTGGTTGTGTGGCCTGTCTGGTGAATCAAACCAGTGACCTTTGGGTTCACAGGCCAGCACCTTATCCACTGAGCTACCAGCCAGGGCTGACCAATGAATTTTAAATGTAACAAGTATAAAGAGTTTGAGTTGGCTTCATATTTCCACATTGCAACTAACATTTAGGAAAACACCCTTGCCATATTTTTGTATTGTATCAAAGGGGAACACCCATAATTATCAGAAAAGGGAAATATTTCTCCCTTTTCCAACCACCTATGTGTGTGAGCCTGGATGTTTGTTATATGCTTTAACCAAACAACTCATTGATAAATATGGAATTAAGCTGTATATTAGTCAGGCTTTTCCAGAAAAACAGAACCCATAGGATTATATAAATATAAGATATATTATGAAAGTTGGCTCACAGGATAGTGGAGTCTGAGAAGTCCCACAATTGGCTGTTTGAAAGCTGGAGAATCAAGGCAGTGATGTAATCCAGTCCGAGTATAGAAGCCTGAGAACTGGGGAAGCCTGTGGTATAAGTCCTGGTTCAAGGACGATGTCCTAGCTCAAGCAAAAAGAACAAATTTGTCCTTTCTCTACATTTTTGTTCCATTCAAACTCCCAACAGATTGAATGATACTTACTAGCTTTGGTAAGGGTGAATATTCTTTATTCAGTCTACCAATTCAAATGACAAAACACAAAAAAACACAGGCAACAAAAACTAAAATGAGCATATGTCCTTTATCTAGAAATGTAATTTTCCCTTTGAGATTACAGTCTTAATTTCCAGACATTTCATGATTTCTTGGGTTGCACTTGTCTCTAAACTTCTATAATGGACTGGTATGATAAGAGATGTATAAATTTTGAGCAAAATTAAGGAAAAAAAAAAAAAACAGGAAGCGTCATGGGGAAGTTCACTGGAGTAAACAGACTAGATATGAAAAGTAGGCAAATTTGATAAATGAAAAGGAGGGTAGGCTTTTCAGTTATAACACAAAGTCGTAACATTGATAATTATTATGAGGACGTGTGGGTGGAAATGAGGAGCTCTAGCTGAGTAGGGCAAAGACTTCATACAAGAGACATTATAGTCATAAATTCCACTGGGATAATAGAATGAAATAAGGTGATGGTCAGTCCTGAGATTTAAGAATTGGGATTTTACTTAATTGCTCCTAAACTGTGAACTAAAAGAGAAAGGCAAGGCCATTTAAATATAGGTGTACATTTCAATATATGCATGTTTTAATAGTTGTGGATGTATTTTAATGAGTATTTTCTACTAGAAACAAATATACCAAGTAGTTATAAAGGTATAATGATAGTGATATAAAATACTTCTATATATTTACTTCTGGAATAATAAATCAATTTTCAAATGGCATAAATAGTACAAACAAAAGGCAGATATCTAATTAAACTATTTTGATTAGAAAATTCTTCTCATTAAAAAAGACACACATTATCCTAATAAATTCACATTCTTCATATATAGAAAAACTGAAATTTACACACTAGTATAGGAATCAGAAAACAATTAACCCCAAAGCCATAATGGACATGACAAGTGTCAATAAATTGGCTCTCCTTGCCAGTTATGTTTCTGGGACAGTTTCCCAGTTATTATTGACCTTGATTTTAAATCCCCATATGCCAGAGATTTAGGCCATTCACCTCTCTTTCATCTTTTTAAATCTGCTACAACTTACTGTTCCACTGAACTAGTTATGATTATTTTCTTTCATCCATAGTACATTAACTTTTAAAAAGACATTTTTAATTGCTTAGCCACGGGTGAACTGAATACATATTTGGGAATCCTAGGTTCTCATTTTAGCTGCATGGCCTTGGGCGAGTTTTCTGGGCATCTCTATTCTTTGATGATTATTGTGACTCCCTAAAATTCTAAAATGCATAATGAATGAAAAATGTGCTAGACATAAGATCAGGTATTCTTCATACCATCTAAGTTAGTTAACTACCCAACAGTTCTGTAACTATAGCTATAGACAGTAACATTTGTGAGATTGCTGATTCCTAAGGAGGATAAATTCCACATATGCTCAAATGTGAAACTATCCCTTACAAAAGGAATAGCCTCATGACTATTCAATATCACTCAAAATTTGGGGTACTCTCTTAATTACCTTATTTTACACAATAAAATGCCATCTGAGAAAGACATCCTGGTTTGAAACCGCCTTAGTCACAGGTGGTATTTAGGTAGCACAATGGATAAGGCGCTGGCCTGCAAACCCAAAGGTCACTGGTTCAATTCCCCAGCCAGGGCACATAACCAGGTTGCAAGCCAGGTCTCCAGTCAGGTCTGTGGCTAGAGGCAGGTGAAAAGCAACCGTACATTGATGTCTCTCTCCCTCTTTGTCTCTTTCCCTCTTTGCCTCTCTCCCTTCCCCTCTCCCTGAAAATAATAAATTAAAAAATCTTTAAAAAAATGTTTATAGAAGTAGAATTAGAATAAAATTTTAAAAAGACCCAGAAATTTAAGACTGACTTAATAATGATCCTTGGGAATATAATTTCACAATTCCAAATGATGGGGATGATTATAAACCAGACTTTGAATCCCATTTTAACCATCAATACAGTAAATCACGAGGATCACAGCTATTGATAATAGACAAATGAGGATAAACAACATATCAACTGTGCCGAAACTAGGCAAATGATACTTTAGACTTAAGGTAATATTTCCACTGACAGTATCTTTCAAAAATCAAAAATGCAGTACCTCAACCCGATCTGAGTGTTTGATTACCTTACAAGTAACTCTATTACAAGAGTCTAATGTCTAAGATGATTATGAAGAGTTTAAAGAATTTTTAACAAAATATGAGAAAAGTGTTATACAAAAGAAGTTTTAAATTTATAAGCTGAGTTATAGATTTTAAGGTATTTATTTAAAAATAATGTTATTGATTTTTATATCTTGTTTCAATTTGGGGAGTCCCTTACACTTGATCAATTATAGTTACTTATCCATAATATATAGCCAAGGAATGACAGAGAAAGGATTCAAGCAAAGGTTTGTTTGAATTTCATAGCATTTTCTATATTTCATAAATTATGTTACTAAAATTTTATATAATGTCAAAGTAGAAACATCCAAACCTGTGGAGAATTTTTAATGAGTTTATTTAAGCCAAACTGATGACATATGCCAGAGAACAAAACTCTCAGCAGACTGAGGGAATGCTCTGGAGAGTGGCAGTTTTACAGCTTATTTTATACATTGGAATCAAAGGAGGAGATGTATGGAGAGTTACATGAAATCAATTGGTGGTAGGTTAAGAAGGCAAGGCCTGGCTGGTGTGACTCAGTGGACTGAGCACTGGCCTGTGAACCAAAGGGTCTCCAGTTTGATTCCCAGTCAGGGCACATGCGTGGGTTGCAGATGGGGTCCCCAGCTGGGAGCTTCAGAGAGCAACCCCATATTGATGTTTCTCTCCCTCTCTTTCTCCCTCTCCCCTTCCTACCATTCTAAAAATAAAGGCAGGAGAAAGGATAGTAGGCAAATCTCTAGGTTGGATAAGTGGCAAAATTGAAAAATGTTTCTACATTGGTGGGTACAGCATAGTTAATGAACATTTACAGCAGAGAGATTAGTACTTGAGGAACAAGGTAACAGTGAGGGTTTCTGTGGTCTCCTGTTCTGGTGTTGGCAGTTGTGCCTTTGAAGAGTTGAAAAAAATAATCACTCTGGCATTTGGAAGATATGCTATCCTAGATGCATAAGACCAATGGACAGAGCCCACTGAAGGTAAAGGCTGACCTTGGGTAAGGAAGCTCCAGGCCGGGGACAGGATTGCCTGCTATGACCTGCCCAGTTAAAAGTCTGTGATCAGACCATGTTGTATTTACTTGTGGTCTGTGAGTTTGTGAGATCAGCCATGTCCCCCTCAGCTCCCACCCCTGCCACCCTGAGCTTGTCAGGTTTATTGTGTAGCTCTTTTCTGTTCACAGAAAATGAATACCTGAAAAAGTCAAAGGGGGTTAATGATTACTGAGATAGTGAAGAGAGTTTTAGTGATATGTGGAAAATTTGAACTGAGTATTGAAAGATAGTGAGGATTTATATTGATAGAAAAAGCAGTATAGTCACAATAAATATCAAAAATAGTCATTCTATTTAAACTATAATTTTCTGTTTGGTAAACTAATAGTAATACTATTATCATTCCTACCAAAAATGTTTTACATGTATTGAGTTTACAGTCAAGAACCATGCCAAAGCATATTGGAAAACTGTCTCACTCAATTCATGTAACAACCCTGAGAATTGGCATCATTCTCATTCTAACAGAGAGGAATTTGAGGATGAAAGGAGAGAGAGAAAGTACTTTACCTGATCACATAAAAACTGTGGCCCAAACCCAAGTATATCAAGATGCACTACCTGAGTTCATAATCCATAGTATTCAGTTGCCTTAATATTTCATTCCGTTTTAAGGTTGAAAAAAAAAATCTTAGAGATTAGTGAAGATTGGGATTGTCAAGGAATATTTTAAGCAGGAGCTATATTTTGAGTTTGGCCGTAAAATATATGTACAATTTAGATATGGGAATCTACAACAATGTGAAATAAAGGGTGTAATTAGGAACAAGGTGGGTGTGGTACTTAGGAAAATGGGAAAAGGGAATAACTATGTTGACTTCAATTGACTAGCAAACAAGGAAACCATGGCTTTTGCTGTTGATTCTTTGACATTTTCTTCCACTGAAATTTTCCTTAAACTGCTAAGAATATAAGGACACTAATTTCTAAATTTCGCCGAAGTTCCAAAGAACAAATATCCCATTTATATTATTCAAAAGGGAATTATAAATGACCCTGCCATAGTTGAATTGGCACCTTTCATTGGATTATTAAAATTATCATCTTGCTCTTATGTGTCTGTCCACCTACCGTTCTCAAAGAAGTGTTTTAATGTGAGGTCAGCATCGACTGGCACAGTGTTATGTTCTATAAGATCTGGAAGAGGTTTGAGAAGACCTTGGGAAAATGAGCTATTACATTGCTCTCTTCTTTCCACACCTCAGTTACTCAAGGGATGCTTGAAGCAGCTCTAAGTAATGCTGAATGCAGCCTCACCTAGGCTGTGGCTCCATTGTCCCCTCCATCCAGCCTTTATATAACTTATAAAGATTGTGAACTAAACAAGAAAAATAAACCTTTTTACTTGAAAGAGCAAAAATTTTATTTGTCATTTCAGTTGGGAAAAAAATGGCATAAATGTTACTATCCTTGCAATTTGTATTTAGAAGTGCATTCATGGTGACATAGGCCAGATAAAATTTGGACCAGCCCGTGTAAAATGCCTCACTTCCTTCCACCTACCTTAACCTCCACTCAATGCTCCTTCTGCACCTTTACTTCTAGAGCTCTCTTTGCCCTCATTGCTCCCTCACCACTCTCTCTGCCTGTCCAATTTCTGCCTATCAATGCCCAGTTCAGGTTCTATTTCCTGAATTAAAACTTCCCTCACAACTCCAGTCTTCAGTTCCTATACTAGTTTGCATGGTATGTACTGTACATGCATCACAACTTCCTTTCTGGTGTTAGAATCTACACTGGCATTTGTTTGATAAGGCACGAATATTTAGAACTAAAGGAATGGGTCTGACAAGTATTTTGAGCATAAGTACCTACAGACTTTATAAGTGCAAACTGAGTTCCTGGAATAACTTGGCTGTTCTACTGGTTTAGGATTAATCATGAGTGGCTAAAGCCATCAGGGATTGTCCTCTGTTTCTCACCTTCTACTGTCATTGGCTCATTATGATCATTTCCTTTCCAGCACCCTAGAAACAATCTTGTTTGTTCTATGTCTGTCTCTTATACTTTATTTTTTCCCCAGGAGATATAAGATTCCATTTCCCCTATGGCCTATGTTTAGGATTCTCTGTCTTGTCATTGAAGCATTTAGATGCTTTTGGTGGCCATATTGTACTTGGGCTTAAAACCAAAATTCCTAGAGCTTATCCACTTTTCAGTTCATGTGATTTGCCCTATGTACATTGATCTCTAAAAGTCTTAGCATATCCTAAGGACATGTATATCCCATATAGTATTTATGTACATCCTTATTTGAATTTACTTATATGGTATTACTGTCCTATATCGCATGTGTGTATCTATCATTTATCAGCTAGGCAGTCATATATGTGTATAAGAAATTACATGTGATAAATATGTTAAAAATAGAAATCATCTTGTTGCTCATGTAGTTAATCATTTTGTTAGAACTAGTAAACATCATAATACTCAGGACTAGGAGCATTTATAAGTACTCAATGGGCTTGTTGTACTTAATATATGAGTAATCATTTCTAATTGTTAATGTTACAATAATCCACTGGAGAGAGAGACCATTTTGGGGCAGCCCAACTTAATGTCTGTCAAATTAATGATCAAATGGTTGTGTTCCAGACTTGTCTGTCTAGTCTAATCCTTGCACCCAGATAAAATCAATATTAAACATGCAAATAAACTGCACATTCTGCTTATGTTTTCCATATCAAGCAGTTATTACTTTTGTGAAACTTGAAGCTAACAATATATTTTCAAGGTTTTATTATAAATATTTTATCCACAATTATAAAAGAAAAACTTGCTCATTAGCTGGAAAATGCTAAGAATAGAGCAACTCAAAAAAAAGAGCAAAATTATGCATTGTTCCAGAACCCAGGGTCAAAAGAAGTCTGTCATTTCTAACTCTGCCTGTCAGACCTCTGCTTATAACTATACAGCACCTGAATGTTTCATTTAAGTTTACATAGCTCTCCTTGTCCTTACTAGTCCTACGGGATGTGCATTAACAAGTGTGCAAATAACTGAAAAGCAAGCGAGGAGAATCAAGGGAACAAAAATTTCCCCCAGTAGGAACTAATTTATATGCACTAGTACATTTTCATAGACTACTATCAATATTTATCAATAACCTAGCTCAATTCTGCATTTCTGTTACTGGAAAATCACAAGGAATATGGTGACAGATGTGTGGAGTACAGTTCTGACCTTCAGAACAGCTGTGCTGGGGCTCTCAGGGACAGAAGCAAGAGGCTGCTATGGGCAGGTGGCCAGGAAGGGTAAACAAAAGGAATGGTTCTCAGCTCTGAAGCTTCCTCTCCTTCGCTTTCAGTGTAGAAAATACACAAATTCCCATCTGCCTTTTAGAATGAGAAGAAAAGCATTCTTCAAGAAATGATGCTTCTGATCCAAGAATGTATAGATATAAGCAGTTTTTCAAATGCAGAGAGAGACAGATTTATGCTATGTTAGAGTAGAGCTGAAAGAAATAATCAGGAAAGTACAATTTTTAAAGTCAATGTGTATTACTCTCCAAATGTCAGAATGTTTAAAATCAGAAATTTCAGTAGTCACCTAGTTTTCTCATTTTTTTCCATGTGGACATTCATTTCTTTTTGTATATTTCTTATTTTTCATGTATTTTGATTTTTACCAGTTTGAAAACTCTTATAGATGTTATTTTAGTAAAGTAACATATAGTGTTCAGATTTTCACTGTAGTCAGCCATTTATGTCTTATCAAAATATTTGCAATCTCTTTGCATATTTTTTCTTATAGGTAAAATAGGGATGGATTTAGTCCCACATAAAGTTGAGAAAATTGAATGACTTACTACTTGGAAAGCATTTAGAATGTTATACTTGCCACAGTATAAGTGCTCAATAATTGTTGACTATTTCTAAGTGTCATAATTAAATCAGCTATTCTATTTCATGGGTGAAGAATCCAAGGTATCTGCTTAAGGTTAGAGTCAATGGCAAAATTAGATACCTTTAGCATCATAGGTGTTAGCTAATGATCTGATTTATAAACTATTTCCAACTCACATTGACTTCTCCTTTTTTAGCAACCGCATTACCCTTCATGAAGCATTTTTCACTAATTCTTTTGTATATGTTTTTTTTCTATCAAACAGATTATAAACTCTGTAGGATGAGAACAGTATTTATATTTCAACCATATCTTTCATAATCCTTGCTATGATAGGGATATAAAATGTTCACCAGGCACTTGTTAAAATGGAAAAGAAGACTTCATTCAAGACTATTGCAGAATGGGGGAGAAACTAAACTCAATTTTTCTGAAAGAAAAAGTAGAGGATTTATAAAAACTGGAGTAAGGTAGTAGAAAAATTATGAAGGATTCAGAGGTAATTTGGTCATCTGTGTTTGCTAATTGCCACATATTAAAGTTAGGCTCCTACCCTTCTATAGAAATGAGGAGAAGGGGCCCCCTTTCCTACATTTCAAAGGGATGGCTTTTAGGAATGACATCCCTGAATTGTACAAGGTCTACATCTCAAAAAGGTAGAGAGTTCATTTACAATTGCAACTTGTCTAAAGTGAATTCTGTAATGCTTCATTAATGTATTCCAAAATATATTTTTTGGATCCTAAAGAATACATTAGTCACATTTTTCTGTTTACAATGTGCACTGGCTGTGTTAATGTTTTTGTTGAGGAGAGGGCTATACAAGGAAGTAAGACAGAGTTTCTAGTCAATCAATGGTTTAATGAATCATAACCAACCTCTTGTCCAGGTGGACTTTTTGTGTATTGTTTTGGCTTTTTTTTTTTTTTTTGGTGGAGGTGCTCAAAGCATTAAGATGCTCACAGAATAGCTAAGGAAAACACACACAAATTTTTTTTTTTTTTTTAATGACTATTTGGATCTAGACAACTGGAATGTTAAAGCCTACATGGAATCGTTAGCATCAGAACTAAAGAGAAGGGATACAGGCATGCAGTGTAGCATAAAAGAGCTGGCAATGGTGACTAGAAAGGCACTGGCATGGTTGTGATGAGGGAAGCTACATCATGGTTGCTTCTAAAAATATGAGGTATCTCCATGTGTGTATACTGTCATTTTATTTTCAAAGTATTTTTAAGCTGTCCACTAGAAAATTTTCTTGGTTTCCTTAAGAGTTCATTTTAATGTGTCAGTATTTTTGGAAAAAGTCCTAATAGATAGTCCAGTAGATAGTACAATGTAAATAATCATTAGTGATCACATGTTAGGATATTTTAGAGTTAACAGAGCAAAAGAAAAGGAGAAATGGCTGACAGTAAGATTTCCAAGGGTTAATAAAATGATCTCTTAATTGATGTAAAGTCACCATCTGGAGCTCCCATATTTTCTGTAAAGATTTGTTTATCTTTTGGAGGCCGTATCAGAGAAGAAATGAGTATATAATCCTTGTTTTAACTACTGAAGGGAGCAGTTCAGACCTGATTAACTAAGGATCTTAATGATATGATTTTAGAGTACATGGGTACGTACATCAGTCCTTCTTTGTGTCTTTGTTCCAAAAGCATAGTACTGGGGTTTTGGGTAGCAAAGTTCCTGATGATAGCTAAAAGACAAACTAAAAAGGAAGTTTTCTTGAATGCCAATTTGCAAGTAAGAAATCAATAAGAGATTTAGTAAAGTTGTAGTTAGAATTGTGTCCTTTACATGCTCCCAGACAATTTATGAAATATATTTTTCATATATGATTATTTCATTTTTTAGCTGGAGCTTACAGAATTTATACTTCCTAAAATGGTTATAATTCAATGTCTCAATACTAGACCAGAATTTGACATTACTTGCATATCCTAGCTTTTTAAGTAAGTAATGAACTTAATCCTCTAATGTTCACATAACTATACACTCCTGTAGGCAAGGACATGATTTTTGGGAGAAAGCAACTAACCTCTTTAATGGGGTAAACTGTGAAAATGCAATGTGTGTTAATACTCCTTTCCACAGATAAATTAAGACTGAGGAATAAGACTATGTTTCTAAAATCTCCCAACAAATTGGAAATGATGGGTGACCTTTAACCAAATAACACGATGTATATTGCCACTTATTTCCATCATATTGAGTCAAATGTTTAGGTCACAGTGTATCTTATTTGATCTATCAGCAACATTTGCCAAGCATTACTTTTTTCATGAAACTTGAAGCATTCCTCACTTGACTTTCTCCATGTTGTCTATTTTATTGGCCACTGCTTCTAAATCTGTTATGTTGATTTAGCTTCCTTTTCCTGATATACAAATGTTCAAAGTCATAGATATTAACTTATACTCAAACACCCACGACCATGGCTTAAATACCACCGGCATGTAATTGAAGCTTAAATGTATGTCTCTAGCCTTATTTTCCTTTTCTTTGAAATCCAGACATGGGTTTCCAACTAATATACTGATATCTTTTCTTTTTAAAATTTTTATTGAATTTATTGGGGTGACATTGGTTAACAATAGTATATAGGTTTGATGGGTACAATTCTATAATAGTCATATGTGTATTGCATTGTGGTCACTGACCCAAGTCAAAGCCCTTTCCATCTCTCTAATCTCAAACGTAAATATTTCTGAATACAATCTTCTTCATATCCCCAGAATTTGTCCATCCATATTTTTTCTCCATCTCAGTAAATAGTACACCATTTACCCAATTAACCAGGCTACAAAATTAGGGTCAATCATTTTTCTCTTTTCTTGCATCCACATGTAATCTGTGGGTGATAACTTCAAAGTATGTTTTGAATCTAACCACTTTCTACCACCTCATCCACCCTGATCCAAGCTACTGTTTTATTTTTTTAAGTAGTTCAATAAATTCCTTCTTAACCTTTTCCTTCTACTTGGATTCTTTAAGATCTGTTCTCATACATATTGTCCTTCTGAAAATGTGACTCTGATAAAGTCATTTATCTTCTTAATCCCTTCCCCATAGCTAGTCATCACAGAAGTCCTGCTTGGGCATTATTTGTGCTATTTATTGTAATGCATCTGTTGTATATGCAAGATGTAGGATCAGAATCTTTAGACTTTAAACTCTACTTTGGAACTATTAGCAAATTACTACACCCCTCTGAGACTCAATGTCCTAGTCCATAAATGGGCATGATAATTGTATTGCCTCATAAAGTTGTTAAATCTGAGAATTAAATAAGTTATTTGATAAAACTGACATTTTCTGCTCTTACATAACTTTTATGAACACAGAAAATTACTGCAGTAAGTACTAGGTGAAGGTTAAGGATTATCATGATGTAATTGCTGAGTGAGGAAAATGGCATAATAATAATTGTTCTTTTCTCCTTATTATGAGTCCTTTTTATCCTTTTGATTTTCTCTATTCCAGCTCTTTATATATTTGTATTTTTCTAAAACCTGGAAATACCCTTCTTCAGAGTTTATTCTTCCCAATTGAGTCCTTCCTCTCTTAACATTGTTCTTTACAATAGACCCAAAGCCAGCTCGTGGATTAGCTGTTCGTTTTATTATAAAGAGCTTATTTATTATTAGCTTGAACTTTTAAAGCAACTCTCATGTTCTCATCACATCAATTTATTGCCTTAAGTTATACTTATTTCTCTACTGAAGTATCCTGAGAAAAAGAAAAGAAAGTATGAAAGTGTGTGTGTGCCTATTAGGTTTTTCCTAGAAACTAACTTTGGGAAATTGAGCCAAGAGGAGATTTATAGATTGGCATCAGAAATCTATTTTGGTCCTGAAGTCATTTTCTCCTAAAGGGAATGGCAATCATGAATGCTGTATATAAAACATACTTGGCTCTTTGCATCTAGACACATAGTAGATTAACTCTTCATAGATTCCTTGTTTGTATGGGACTGTGTGAGTTCTGGCCAGTGAATCTTAAGTGGCAAGATTTGTGTCAATTCTAGACCAAAGCATTTTATCGCTACTGTGAACCTCTCCAGAGCTCCCTTGTCTCTCTCTCTAGCATGGTGATTGATCTTATTAGAGATGGCAGCTGTTCCAACAGGCCGGGTCCCTGAGTGGTGAAAATGAGCCCTGTTTCAGGCAATTTGTGATAAGCACTTAGCATATGTAACAAACTTTCATCATTTCCTGCCACTGAGGTTTGGAGTCCGTGTAATTTCAATATAACTTAGCCCATCCTGGCTAACACATAAGTTGACCTTCTTAAAAAAAAAAAAAAAAATATTTCCTACTTTTCTTATTTCAATGCAATGAGAAAATAAAAATGAGAATGTGCTATGTGCTCAGAAACATAAAATTTGTTCTCAATCACTGCTATCACACTTTTACATAAAAAGTTAGTAGTACCCACACACACATATATATTTATTTATTTATATATATATATATATATATATATAATTAATATTAAGCCAATGTCAACATAATTAAAACAGTTTGCTTGGACCATACTTTGGGGACAGATCTTGTATATTCTGTCCAAAAGGTATCTAGCCATGTACTATGAAAAATAGAGACAGTTATTAAAGACTATACAAGACACAAATATTGTACACTGGACAATGACGCCTCAATTTCCTTCAGAGTAGGCACCTTGGGACCTCACACAGTTCTCCAAAACACCATCATCTGCCCTATTGTACTTTCCTGAATCTCATCAATGGTATGAAATCTCTTCATTTTCAAAGGTGATTTTAGTTTCAGAAAAAGTCAGAAGTCTGGGCTGTAGGAGGCTGAGTCACCTGGGTAATTTGGTGTTTCACCAAAAACTCTGCATGAGACATGATGTATGAGGGGGTGCATTGTCATGGTGAAGCTGCCAATCACCAGTTAGTTGCCCATACTTGCAGCCTCCTGAATTATCTGAATAGTTTGCACAGAGGAATGTTCAAACTTAACACAAAATTTGATGTAGATTGGTTTCTCTACTCATTTTGAATTCAATGGCCACATAGTACACATGCTTACCCAATGGCATCTACAGCCCTCACTGTCTAGCACAATGAAGTCATCATCCTTCACACATGCACATTCTAGTCCACTCTCCTTGGCTGCCAGGTGACATTGATGCTGCACAAACTATTCTCACTATATTTACAATAGTTTTTGCCAGACCAACCATGTGTACATGTATGTGTGTGGTAATGCTAGTGTTTGGGCTTCTGTCACATTTTAAAGGTCATGAAATTTGGAGCCTCTTATTCAAAACAATGTTTCACTTGTAAGAAAGCAAAGATATCTAGCTAGAAAACCATTTCCCTTCTATTATATGCTAATATCAATATTAAAATGAATAAACCCTGGCTGGTGGCACAATGGATTGGCACCAACCTGTGAACCTGAAGGTAGCTGGTTCAATTCCCAGGGCACATAACCAGGTTGCAAGCCAGGTCTCCAGCCAGCTCTGTAGCTGGAGGTAGGTGAAAGGCAACATATGTTGATGTTTCTCTCCCTCTCTGCCTCTCTCCCTGCCTTTCTCCTAACAATGATGAATAAAATCTTTATTAAAAAAAGATAAGTGCAATAAGGCTATATTTTCATGGTGTCAAGTAACTCATTTTATTTGGTTAAAAAGGTCCAATTATCTGAGTACCTGATATGATGTAGAGAAAATGTTTAGTTAACTGACCAGGTGTCTCCATACTACGTACCTACTGTCTAGGGAAAAGATATTGTGGTTTTTCTGTGCTTTATCATACTTGGACTGATACTGTCAATTTTTATAGCAGGAAGAAACCATGCTACTCTCCAAGGAAAAAGGGAAAAATGACTCTTTCCCCCTAGAGTCAAATTATTAGACACTGAGAAAATGACCCTCGTGAGTCACCCATGCAGTTAGAAAAAGGGGAAAAAATCAAATAAATACCATTGAGTCTACCATTTACATGTGCAGACATTTAAATAAAATTAGTCTTGAATTGAAACTTAAAGGGGAAAAATCATCTGTAAATGGTTTGAATTGCTTTCTTTCTCTTAAATTTCATGGACTTGTAAATAGCTTTTTACTCTGTTGAAAGAAAGTGCTAACCTACTGCCTCCTAATGACTAATTGCTTTTTATAGCATTGATAAAATTGTCAATTCCATTACTTTCTCATTTATGCCAGGTCCAGCATTTTCTACAAACTCTTATCTGTAGCTTTTAGAACCTATGGAAAACCTCAAATGAAAAAGGGAGTGTTTTTCCTAAGAGTTCTTTTAAAATAATGATTACTTTAAAGAATAAAATAGAGGAATCACCCAGCTTTTTTGTTGTACAGATAGGCCTGATAAGTCTAATCCGTGCCAACTTGTCTGTCACCTCTTTGCTCAGCCGTTACTTCGTCAGCCTCTTTGCTTTAGAATATATTCAAATTTGTGCATTCATTAAAACTTCATGTCATGGTATTATTTATTAAATTGAATAATGAATTACTGTGTGTTCTGCAAAGTGAATATACTAGATTCACTGAGGGGAGGGTTATATCTGCTTTTGTTTAGCCAACATATAGCATAGACCTGGTACTAAGTAAATACTTAAATTTGCTTAAAGGACATATTTCCATCTGTTTATCTCTATTAGGACTAACTATTAAAGTCCACCATTGTTAATACTTTAGCTTGCCATGCCTAAGATCTAAAAAAGAAACTGTTTTCTCATCTATCATATTGTATTCCCAATAATCTCATTTGAAATTGTATCCCAATGCTGCTGCTCTGCTTGAATCATTTACTGAAGCATATTACGAAGAGCCTCCTTCCATCACTTTTGGTTTGAATTGATTTCCATTTGATCTGTTGTTCTTGGTGAGTCAGAGATGTTGCTTCTGCCTCAAACTTTATGATCAGTTCATATATTAGGAGTTTGAATGACATTTATTTATTTACATACACATAAATATTTATGAAGAAAACACCAATATTTAGTCTGCCTTACATGGAAAGGAGTTAAAAACGATTTTACTTTTCCTTGTATGAGTAGATATTTATAGTGTAGAAAAACACATGCTTTTATGATACTGCTTATGGAAGTGGTTCTCATGAGAGAAAAATTTGTGTCACACCAGAAGAGAAATTTAAATAAAAACATATCTGCTGTCCTCTCCTGACCATTCACCCTTGTCCTGGTATATGGCAGAAGCATGTAAAAAGAGCTTCCCAATGTTAAAGACAAGTATCTTCCCAACTCCACTAGCCCTTTCCTCATTCAGCCCTCTTTTGTAAAGCCAATAATTCTACATTGTCAGCAACTTTACCGTTCATGTCTGTAGGGGAGAAAGTTTCCCAACACACTTTTCAGGTCCCTGGTCTGGGTCTGAAAATTAAACTTACAAAGATGGGGACAATGAGAAATTCAGGTCTCGATTTTGGCAGAGAGAATATGGCTAGAGGCACCAGATGGGAGATGTATTACATGAAGATGGAGCCTTAAAATGTGGGAGTGAATAAAGGTATCTACTGAATGTGTAAACCTGCCTCTAGTGATGTTGATCTGGCCAGGTGCATAATAGAAATAAATGACCCTGGAGGTTCCAAGGCCGAGATCCCTCCTTTCTTTATACCTTTGACTTTGTCCTTCAACTCAAGAGCTATTCTACCCACATATATGAGTTCTCTATATACCCCCAAGCTGAGCTGCTACTTGACGACCTCCCCATAAGTACTGTATACTTACAGGAAAGGGAAGATGGCCTTTGGGAGGTTGGATCTAGAAATGAGGCCCAGGAAGTAAATTTAAGACCATCAGGTAATTTTGAGTCCCTAGGTACCAAGTTCTACAAAGGTATGGAATCCAGGTTATTATATAATGTTGACCTCTTCACCCTGTATGGGTGGGTGTCACCATAGGAAATTCAGAGAAGTTCCTTCTAAAATGCAGGGACCACCTCGGCAAAAGTCCTGGTCACTGAAGTCTAAAGACAGTGTTACTAGAGGTAAGCGGCTGAATCCAAAGGTCTGGATATCACTTGTCCGCAATATATGAATAGAAGAGCAATAATCAGCAAGAGAGAGAGAAAGAGATTACATTTCACAAAATCCAATGAAGAACAGAAGAATTCAACAAGAAATTCTATTCTATAGTAACAATGAAATAGTATAGAAAAAAATTTAAATGTAAAACTGCAAAATCATCCTGAGTTTGGAGATACTAATAAAGTATTCTTTTAAACTGTTTTGAAAATGAATAAAATAGTCTAGAATCTTTTTCTTTCCATTTTTAAGAATTGTAGTAAAATGTGCATAGCATAACATTTACCATCTTCACCATTTACCATAGAGTTCAGTAGGAAGTACATTCACATTGATATTCCACCAACTTCCATTTTTTTTTAACTGTGCAAACCTAAAATTCTATATCCTAATTTAATCAGCTACAACTTCCCATTTCTCCTTTACCCCAGCCCCTAGAAACTGTCATTCTGCTCTTTGCCTTTATCAATTTGACTCACAAAAGTGGACTCATATAGTATAGCTAGATTTGTCTGGAAAACATTCTAGCCATTATCAATACAATGACAACGGTTTGTGCGATATCACTGTTAATATAATGAGGATGGTTTGTGTGTAACCTGGCAGCCAAGGACAGTGGACTGGAACATGCATGCATAAGAATGACGACTTCACTGTGTAAGTCAGTGGGGGTGGTTGGTAGACACCATTGAGTGAGCATGCGTACTGTGTAGCCATCACCTTCAAAATGACTGAGTAGAGCAACAAAGCTGAATCAGATTCTGTGCTAAGCTTGAAAATTCCTCCATTGAAGCTATGTGGATGATTTAGAAGGCTGCAGATATGGGCCACTGGTGATTGGCAGCTTCATCATGACAATATGCCTACTCATGCACCATGTCTTGTGCTGAGTTTTTTGCAAAACATCAAACCATCCAGGTGACTATGGTGACTCAGCCCCTCTGCAGCCTAACTTGGTGCCCACCAACTTCTGGATTTTCCCAAAAGTAAAATCACCTTTGAAAGAGAAAAGATTTCATACTGTTGATGAGATTCAGGAAAATACAACGGGGCAGCTAAGGGAGACTGGGAGACCTGTGTGCAATCCCAAGGCATCTCCTTCGAAAGGAACTGATGTGTCATTATCTATATACAATGTTTCTTGTCTCTTATAGCTTCTTTAATAAATGTCTCTCTTTTATAGCACCTGGCTGGATAGTTTCTGGGAAGACCTCGATGTCATTTTGTGACTGGCATTTTCACTTAACATTATGAAATCAAGGTTCATCTGTGTCGTAGGATTTATCAGAATGTCCTTTCTTTTTAAGGTTGAATAAAATCCCACTGTACATCTTGTCATCTATCAATTGACACTACTTCCAAATTTACATTATTATGAATACTGCTTCTATAAACATGGGTGTCCAAGTATTTCACCAACACTTTCAATTTTGAATATATATACACAAAATGATTGTTGGATCATATGGTAATTTTTTTTTTTTTGAGGAATTGCTAATGGGTATGAGGGTGGTATCTCATTGTGTTTTTGATTTAAACTTCTTTAATGATTAATATGTTGAGTATCTTTTTCATGTGCTTATTGGGCATGTTTGTTGAAATTCTTTGCCAGATTTAATCTGTTTTATTTTGTTATTGAATTACAAGAAATCTTTATCTATTTTGGATGTTAACTCCTTACTAGATATATGATTTTCAAATATTTTTCCCATTTTGTGGATGGCCTTTCAGTCTATTAATCTTTTTTTTTTTTTTAAAGATTTTATTTATTATTTTCAGAGAGAGGGGAAGGGAGAGAGGCTGAGAGGGAGAGAAACATCAATGTATGGTTGCCATTTACCTGGCTTATAACCTGGTTATGTGCCCTGGCTGGGGAATCAAAGCAGCGACTGTTGGATTCGCAGGCCAGCACCTTATCCACTGTGCTACCAGCAAGGGCTATTAATCATATTTTTTGATTCAGTCCCATATAGCTGTTTTTGCTTATTGTTTTTGACAGTGTATTTAAGAAATCATTGTCCAATTCAATGACATTAAGCTTTCCCCCTTCTTCTAAGAGTTTTCTCTAGGTCATTTTTCCATTTTGAGTTAATTTTCATGTACATGTGAGATAAAGATGCAATTTTTGCATGTGAATATCCAGTTTTATTTTACATTGTTTGTTAAAAAGATTGCACTTCTCTATTGAAAGATCTTCATACCCCTGTCAAAAATCATTTGATGGTATATGAGAAAGTTTATTTGTGGACTCTTTGTTCTATTCTATTGGAATAGGTCTACCTTAATGCCAGTGCCATGCTATTTTGATTTCCATAACTTTGTAATATGTTTTGAAATCCAGAAGTGTGAGACCTCCAACTTTATTTTGGATAGTCAATATTTCTTTAGATTATATATGTTATAAAATGGATTTTTCAATTTCTGTAAAACACATCATTGATATTAATAGAGATTTGACTGAATCTTCAGATTGCTTTAGTAAGTATCAACATCTTAATAATATTAGTGAACAGATGGGTGTAGTTTGTTATACAAGTTAGTTCATGTTTACACTTACATATGCTTTTGTGGAACATTGATGGTCAACAATGTGTTCAGTTTTCTAATCCATGCATATAAAATGCCTTTCTATTTATTTGTGAGTAATTGGTTACGTTTGCCAGAGTAGTTTTAGTAGAGAGGTGAAGCAGTTGACTAATTTTAGTAAGCTGAATTATCAATGGTATATAAGTATTGAGTATTCCTTGAACAAATCACATTGGAAAAAGGAGAGAAACCATACGGTGACCAGAGGGACTAAAGCTCATCCAGGAAAAAAATTCAAACACAGGCTCTACAATGTCACACTGATGTGGTGATGGAGTGATGCTAGTACAGATATAAAAGTTGAGTGGAACAAGGGAATGCGGGTAGAAATAAATTCTGGAGGACATAAAAATTAATACAATTCATAGGTTAAGTTTTTAAAAAGTGGGAGTGTTTTCCCATGTAAGTAGAGCTAAAAGGGAAACAATAGATTCTAAACTAAGAGCAGTTTGATGATAGATAATAGAGAGAGGTTATACCCAATAGACGATCCTTTCTTTGTGAAGTACAAGAGCAGCTCATCTGCTGCATTAGATGGTGGAAGGAGCTGGCTATGAGACAGAAGGGCTATGTAAAAATATAAAGCAAATATAGCTAATGTGAGAGGTGATGGCCATGTAAAAAGCAGACAGGAGGTTGTAAAGGATTGAGAATCCAGCTGAGATTTCTCAGAGTCATTCAGGAGCTATGAACAATTTTATCTGGCAGGATTCAAATACTTAAAGAAGGCCTAGAAGTTTGTATGGTTTTTATATTAAAGAATAAAAAAGTTGAGGGTGTTACTGAGTTTTTCACATGGTTAGGCAAGAGGTTTGCATATAGAAAGGAAGTAAATTCCAGAACAATATGTTTGTTTTGGGGGAAAAAAAGTAGTAAACTGCCAACTGAAGACAGTGTTTATGATGGTGCCAAATACTCTCTGCCACTAAAGAAACCAAAGAGTAATTCTGAAGCAAGAAGAAACATTACATTATGCTAGTAGTGTTAGTAATCATTGAACATGGTGTCAGAAGACTTGAGGGCTCAGACTAGCTCTCTCATTAATTTACTGTGTGACCTAGGGTGAGTCTCTAAATGTCTGGAAAGCCTACATCTTACAATTAAGTAAATTCCTAGTTTCCTCCTGTCTCTAAGCTCCATGGAGTTTCTTCTGCCATCACCATTCAATGACCCTATTTTATATTTCTTTGGACCTAGTATAAATTGCCATGTCAACAAGTTACACATGGAATGACAGTCATAAAAAAGGTTACAAAGGGAAGTATGTCAATATTTCTAATTCTTGCCTCACTTGAAAGGTCAGTGCAATTCATTCCACTACAACATAGCTCAAATTTGAGGGAGGCGGGGAATACCTGGAATTGTGCTGCTACCAGTCAGTAAGCACCAAATTCCACTAATTTGGCTATATTCTAACAGTTACAGCATAATTCTACTTGAAGAAACAAGAAAATTTTGCAAATTGTTAGTGACCCTTTTTTGTTTCTTACCTCATTCAAAGTAGTCTTAACACCTTCAGTGTATGTTCAAATCAATTCCTCATAATTTTAATAATCAGACATTATAAACATTGCATGCATACATACATATAAAATGATCAGCATTATACTGAATTCTTAGTAAAATTGGTGAATTATAGACAAACTAGTTTACTTCTCTGAGCCTTCATTTTTCTAGTGCCACATAACTAGTGAGTGACTGAGACAGGATTTGGATAAGAATTTGTAGTGGTCATAAACATGAATTCTTATGCTTAAGAGTTCAAAATGAAATCTTATAAATATGAACTCAATCACCTCCCATCCCTTCAGGGAGCTTAATGTCAAGGTAATTACTCAACATGAAAAAAAATATGAAACGAAATGCAATAAATACCATCAAAGCAGAATGTACAAAAGAGAAAGCACTTTAACTTATTGAGATAAGCTAAGGTTTGAAAGGGTCAAGAATGGCATTGCAATGAAACTGGCATTTCATCTTTCTCCATTCATGACTGGTTGTTTGTGCCAACAAGAAAGGAAATATAGACCCTGGCTGGTGGTTCAGTGGATAGGTGCTGGCCTGTGAACCCTAAGGTCGCTAGCTCCATTCCCAGTCTGGGCACATAACCAGGTTGCAAAGCCAGGTCTCCAGCCAGGTCCTTAACTGAAAGGCAACCATACATTGATGTTTCTCTCCTCCTTTTTTCCTCCCTTCCTGCCCTTCTCTCTAAAAATAATGAATACAATCTTTAAAAAAAAGAAAAGAAAAGATAGCTAGAATTATCTTTTTTTCTTAATTAAGAGAAGAGGGGTTGAAAACTAATGAAGGAAAGATTAGAAAAACACATTCAAGAAAATCTTGTTATTTAAAATCCAAAACTATTGGTATAGCTTCAGCCAAGCAATGAGGGCATTGTGAGGGTGTGTTTTTGTAAAGGGAAATCGATGATGAGTGCTATGCAAACTATATTCTGTGTTCAAATGCTCATCTATGACAAAAATTTGTACATTCTGCCTGGGAATAGAAAAGTGGCCATGTAGGTGATTTCTCACATTTACCCTGTATAAAATGCCACCTTTTTTTTTTTTTTTTTTTTTTTGGTATTAGTGTATTAGATCTCCCTTTCTCATTTGATGTTTTGCTTTGAAAATGAACTGATGGTCAAAGTTGAATTGTTCCTTTTTCCTTCCTTCCTTCTTTCATCTGTATTTGGATGGAATGTTGTATTGAGTAGTCTTAACTGTGAGATATAACTAAAAAGTGTTTTTGCTTTTTTAAGTGTGAACTGGCATGTAAAAGGAGAAAATTTAATATTACTAATTAAAAATATGTCCATTTCTTCCAAAAAATTATACATCCAGTTCTTTGGCTCTTAAAATTAACTCCTGCTATGGCTATCTAAGTTCAGGTAAATGTTTCTCCAAGTCTAGGTGTTAATGTTTGTCACTGTTCAATTCAGAGTCCCACCTTTAAAAGCTTTTGCTGAGGTTTCACAGGATTAGAATGAAATTGATGACAAAGAAAGGAAATGTTAATTCACCTTCTTTCTCCCCATCTCCCTGTCTGTTCCATTAGCCTTTTCTCACTATAGAAGTTGATGAACATGTGTGTGTAGTAAGGGAGTGAACATGAAGCAGGGATCTTTATCTGCTTCTGTCTGGATAGAGAGCCCTACTTCTAGATGTGACTTCTTTGTTGGCTGTGGATACTAGTGACCACCCTACAGGCTGGCCTGTTCATTGACGATGGCTGAAACTAGCTGTGCTACATAAGCTTGTCTTTCAATACCCAGGTGATCTAAAATAATTCTGCCATTGGAAATACCAGTTACCCTTCTTTCTTTTCCTTATTCAGTGATCTCTGCTTGTGTCTCAAACATTAGTCCTTGGCTCTCTGGGTCTCTGAGTGGCCAACCAGAAATTGCAATTTCTTCCCAAGCCCAGTATAGGCCACAGTAAAGCTTTGGAGTTTCAACCATTGACTGCAGTAGCTCTGTATTGGATTTGACTACCTTGAAAATTAGTATTGCAGTTCTTCCAATATACTATGCCCCCTGCTCTTTTCCTAATGTGCATTCCCCATACATAGTCCAGTGGATTTGAGCATGGCAACATATCCTATAGCTCAGAAATGGAATACTTTTCTCACAGATGAAATTACAGATAAGAGTGACCCTCCAAGTCACGTGAGATGGGAAAGAGAAAAAATAGGCTATTCACTAATTTCTGGGGAGCCATGAATTTTTTTTAGCCTATGAATTTTTCAGCTTATTTTAAAAGTATTTCTGGAGGCAAATATTACCTACCTGATCCTTGAAATTTGATGCAAAATATGAATATCTTAACACCAGGAATCTGGCTTCTATTGAACCTAGCCATTTATCTTTTTTTTTTTGCTTCCAGCTATGGGTCCTTTCATGGTAACCCCTATAGTCATTTGTAACCCTAGGGGACCACAAAGGAGTCTTAGTAATGCTTTATAGCACTGTATATTTGCTGAAATAAAGACTTGAAACCATATTTGTCAGAACCTATTCAGTTTTGATAGAACTCTGCATATAGTAGTTTAAATAACCACATATATATATATATACACAAACACACACATATATATATACACACACACACACTAATTTATTAGCTCATATAACTGGGAAGACTAATTCATTTGGCTTCAGGCATAAATAAATTCATAGCAACTATAGCATCACCATCTATTTGTTTTTCTTACCTTCCTGTTGATTTTAACTTTAGGCCCTTATACTTCACAAACTTAGCTATTTTTATAAAGACACATGACTACTTCCAAATGGTGCTAGCATAATTCCTAAGAAGGGGTCTCATTAACTTTGTCTAGGTCATATCTACTCTCTGTTTTAGGCAACAGGGAATCCGTCAATAGTAGTAGAGGGGCAATAAAATCATGTCTGAGTTAAAATCTTACACTACTGCCTTCCACAATTGCACTTACTCATCCCTTTTTGTTCTTTAATTAAAGTGAGCTTTGGGAGCTGTTCATAGAAACCTGCTTCTTTCTGATAACTAATTAGACTAACCTCCACTGAACTCCAAGCCATCATGTTTGTGCAAAGAGCTTCTGAAGAGTTATCATTGCACCTGGACCCAGGATGAGGTATCCATGGAAACCTTGAACTTCTAATGACTGGTGGTTGGCAGGCTCAGGCACCCAGAGGGCCATTTGTTGCTAGGTTGTACTGAAACCAGCACTTGCCATTCTGATTTAGATGATTTTATTAATGGTTGCTCTCCACCAAAATTTATTTTGGGTTGATCCCAGTATCATACTGACAAATTCATTCAGAAAGGTAATTGTACCAAACTCAACTGGAGCAGTGAAGATGAGAAGCAGAAATCTTCTGTAGGGATAAGTCAAGAACATGGAAAAATCACTGCATTTTTAACCCTCATATACATATACTATGTATATGTATATATACCTAGAAATGGTCTTTCCCCTTAGGCCAGGGCTGGGGATCACTGATGTGTACACCCTTTGTTCTTTTTGCCTCTCTGTTCTCCCTAAAACTTGTGTTTCTTTTTTGTCCTCTTGGTATGTAAAAGCTGACCTTAACAGTGAGCTGGCTGTCTTAAATATGGCAGGTCATCTATCAATTCCATCCCAGTCCGTCAGGAGTTCTTTTTAATCTCACTTGTAATTTTCCAGGGGAGGTTTACAAAAGCCAGAAACAGAATTTTAATGTTGTAAAATACCTATGGAGACAGCGAATATTTCCTTTTTCATGAGGACAGGCTGCATGTCAACTGGTCTCAGAGAAGATAAACATTTTTCAAGTTTATTGTATTTAAACTGCCCATTAATTGGGTTATTTGCCTTGCATAACATTTCTTATCATGAGATACCTGATTCTTAAAAGATTTTTCTTCTGACACAAACCAAATATTCACCCCACTAGTTTGCAAATAGTCATTATGCATTTCAATCATTAAATCCAGAAACTAATGGCAAAATTAATGGATATTCCAAACCCCCTGCTGAGAGGAAAATATAGGCCAAGGAAGCTTACTAGTGAAGAATGAATTGAGTGCCCCTAAATATTAAGGCAATAATAACTTTCAAGATAGCTAGGAAAATGAAATCCCAAATTTCTTAGACTATCTAGCAAGTAAACACTATAAACTAAGTAAGACTGCATCACAAATTAGTGTCAGTTTTAATTATGCTAATACTTTATAGATTTCTAAAAGATGGCACATACTTAGGGGAATAGGAAAGATCAGGGGTGGTTAGGTGGTGGAGGGATTGAGCAAAAAGAAAAAAGGACCCATAGGCATGAAAAACAGTGTGGTGACTGCTGCGGAGAGAGGGATATAAGGGGACTAAATGGTAATGGAAAAGGAAAATATACAATAAAGATTCAATCAAAAGAAGAAAATCTTCCCATAGCAATCTCTTCAGTCTGCAGATGAGAGGCAAACACGACCTTATTTATGAATTCAATTCATTAAACAAATATTTATCAAATTCTTGCTATGGGTACATTCTGAGAATACAAAATTAATATGATAGTCTCTACCATCAAGAAATGCTATTTTAAAAATGGCATCTGGCCAATAAGATACTAGGAATAAGTATAGAGTGGGGATGAAGATGATGCTTCATTTCAAAATCAGTGTCAGTAAGCTTTAAAGGAATATGATGTATTCCTGGAAAATGCGTCTAGGTAAAGGGAATAATACATTTATGAAAGTGGAGTAGTTTTAAGTGGCTCAGTATAGAGTATGGAAGGTGTGGTTGGCAATTGGGTGAATGTTCTGGAAATGTGACATGAAAAATATTGATTCAAAAATAAAGAGCAGATAGGCATGGATAGAGATAAAGGCAAAAAGTAACGATCAGTGTGAGAAATCACTGAAAACTGAGGGTAAAAGTAATCTTAGATAGCATCTAGTCCTCTTAATTTTTAAATAAGGACAATGATGTCTAAATTAGTGTGGTCATCATGTTATCTTGAAGAACATAAACTTAGCTCACTTTTTAAAAAATGAGGACTTCCAGTCAAGATAAATGTATAGGTAGACAATCTTCACCTCTTCGTGCAACTATAAGAAGGATCACACCTAAGCTCAAGAAAATCCCACCAGAACAGCCAGAAAGTCAAACCATGTGGAAATCTGACAACCAAGAATTTAAAGAAGCCATATTCATCCAGACCAAGAGCTGGAGTGGAGAGGACATGATGTGGTGTGAAGCAGTGGGTATGGCCAGTGGAGTGGGCAGTGCCACATTCATATTTTATAGATAAAAGTCAGGAGAGATACCTTGGAAGAGAGCAATCCCAGCCCCACACCATACTGTATAGCCCAGGGTTCCAGCACCAGGAAAATTAAGCCTTATAACTTCTGTCTGTAAAAACCAGTTGAGGTTGGAGTGGCAGAAAAAACTGTCAGTCTCTTAGGAGAATCTGTTGAAAGGGCCTATATGGTCCTAGAATGTATGGAAACCCATCCACTCTGGGAACCACCACCAGGGCAACATCCAGAAGGATACCAGTCACATATGGGAAGTGGATAAAATGACTAGAAATTGGATGAGCGCTAAGCAAGCCTCCAGCAGACAGGCAGTGGCACTGTCCTCTCTCTGACCCCTCCCTTATATACAGACCCACAAAGCAGTGAAGCAGGTTTCCCTGCCCTGGCTAATACTTAAGATTCTGCCCCATACAACTTAACAGGTGTGCTAATATGGGGCATCAAAGCACCTCTACTTAGTACGCAGAAACAAAACACAGACTGTCTGCCAAATTGACAAGAGAAAAAAATATGACCCAAGTGAAAGAACAGAAAAAAAAAAAAAACAGGAAAAGAACTAAACAAAGTGGCAACAGCCAACCTATCAGATGCAGAGTTAAGGATCCTCAGAGAATTCATAGAATGTGTCAAAAGCATAGGGAAGACATGAAGACCATGCTAAGTGAAATAAAAATCTGCAGAGCCATCACTGAAGGGAAGGAAGCCAGGGTTCAAATCAATGATTTGGAACATAAGAAACATTCTGACAGACAGAATGAAGAAACAAGAATTCAGAAAAATGAGAAAATAAGAAGGCTCTAAAAGTGCCAATATCCAAATCATAGGGATGCCAGAGGAGAAGAGGAAGAGCAAGAAATAAAAAACTTACTTGAAAAAATAAAAGAAACCCTCCCCAATTTGGCAATAGGGATAGACATACAACTCCAGAATGCAGTCTCTCAAACAAGTTGGGCCCCAAAAAGACTACACCAAGACACATCATAATTAAAATGCCAAAGATAGTCTTAAATGCAGCAAGAGAAAAAATAAGGGAGTTACCTACAAAGAGGTTCCTATAAGACTATCACCACATTTCTCAAAAGAAACTTTGCAGGCAAAAAGGGTCTGACATGTAGTATTCAAAGTGATGGAAAACAAGGTCCGACATATAGTATTCAAAGTGATGGAAAACAAGGACCGACAACCAACATGACGCTACCCAGCAAAGCTATCATTCAGAATGGAAGAACAGATCAAGTGCTTCCCAGACAAGGTTGATCTAAAGGAGTTCATCATCACCAAGCCATCATTATATGAAATGATAAAGGGATGTATTTAAGAAAAAGATCAAAACTATGAAGAGTAAATTAAAACAACTATCAACAACTGAATCTAAAAAACAAAAATAAAATAAACAACTAAATATGGAGGTCATATGGAGGGTTATCAAAGGGCAGGGAGAAGTGTGGGAGAAAAGTTACAGGGATTAAAAAGCATATTTGGTAGGTACAAAATAGGGGGATATTGAGTGGTACAGGAAATGAAGAAGCCAAAGACCTTTATTCAACTCATGGACATGAACTAAAGGGGATTGCTGGAGGGAAGGGGAGTACAGGATAAAAGGGAGCAAAGGGGGAAATCAGGACAATAGCTTAATCAATAAAATATACTTAAAAATTATACATGAGGTTTTTTTATTTTAAATATTTTATTTAATATTTTTAGAGGGAGGCAAAGGGAGAGAAACCTCAATGTGTGGTTGCCTTTCATCTGCCTCCAGCTACAGACCTGGCTGGTAGCCTGGCTTGCAACCTGGTTATGTGTCCTGGTTGGGAATCAAACCAGAGACCTTTGGGTTCTCAGGCTAGTGCCTTATCCACTGTGCCACCAGCCAGGGCATGAGTTTTTTTAAGTCATTTTTAAGTTCCCACTGGTCTCCTATCAAAGCATTATGTATTTGATCTAGATCATTGTTCTCTTTCTCTGACAATTTTAGGGTGCCTACCTTGGACACACAAAAAGCAGATGAATTATGGCACTCATCTTGTTAACATTTGCCTACACTACTCACATTTAAAATAACTATGTATTGAGGCTCTATTATGTACAAACACAGGGTGGGGGTTCATTTTAAATGAACAAAAACAATGCAAATGTTCATAAAAAGCTATACATTAGGCAGATGTATTCAGACTAAGTCATAGAAGAAAGCTATTTCATAGGAGGAATACCATGCTAGTAATGATATTGCCAAGGATATATTTCAGACTTCCACATTTTTGCTTGTGTATTTAACAAAAAAAAAAAAGAAATTAAAATGCAGTGGCTCAACTATCTGCTTTTATCCTAGCAGAAAGAGTAACATGCATAAAGTTTTTTTTTAAAAGTCTGGTGTGGATGTGCATCCTTTGAAGATAGAAATGTAATGATCTTACAACCAACGTTTCATTGTTGTTGTTGCTATTTATCAGTTTTAGAGGTACTTCTTTTGTCACACATTTTCCTATAAGAACAAAGCAAAATGCAGCCATCTACTCATATTTCTTCTCTATGAGTTATTTGTCTCTAAGAGTTAAGATTCTACACGATGAAAATTATCTTTTGAAAATAAGATAGCACCATCTTTTGAATGTAATCAGTGGTAAAGCTACTAGTGCAAGATATCATCCATATTTTTCTGATTTTAAAAGAGTTGTCATATGGAAGAAAAAGTGGAGATTATTCTGAATGTCTTGTTGAGGCCAGAATATGGACAATAAATAAGAAATCTAGGGAGAATAGTTTCTTCTTAATGTTACTGACTTTCACCCAGCAAGTTATACATTATGGCTTTGAACCACAGCTGGAAGTATCCTTAAAAAGGTCTCTATGTCTCATCTCACAGGAATGTTGCAGAAGCAGTGGCATTTGATATCATTCACAACACTTTAGTCTATCAATCCATGATGTCATGGTTTATCTCTCACACAGCATGGCCTGTACTTAAGTCATAATTCAGAACTTTGCTGAATAAGATACCACTGCAAAAGACAATGATCTTAAGAGTAAATTTAAGCTGCTTTGATAGTCACATATTATGAGGGAAGTAAACTAAAACAACAGTTGAACCCCTAAAACAAATTTTGTATTAATTGGAAGAAGAGGAGATGTTTATAAAGTTAAGTTAGTTGTCAGTTAGCTTTGGGAAATAACAGGAGTGGGGTTTGGAAGACAACTTGATTATTGTTCTAGGTGTGCAGACACAGAGATGAAAGGAACAGCCTATGCACCCATGAAACTACCCTTGGTACAGAGTGAGAAAAGTATTGTTTGTCATAGAAGGCTGAGTGATCCAAAATCAAATCTTAGGGATTTGAAAAGAGGGAGAACGTCATACCCAGTCCTAGGGTCAATGAATACTTCAAGAAACAGTCAAAAGCACATTTTAAAAATGTCAAAGGATTAGTAAAATGTTGATATTATAATTTTTTTACCTCCTTTTTTTTCATATAAGATAAAGGAGAGTTTTAGGACTTCTAGGCGAATGGCAGAACTGGTAAATACTGCTCACCTCCTTCCATGACCAGGTCAAAATTACAACTATATTACAGAGCATCCATTGTTGAACTACCTGTAATCTAGATCAACAGAAGTCCTATAACCAAGGATATAAAGAAGCCATTACAAGACTGATAGAAGGGGTGGAGTTGGGAACAAGCTGGTCCCAAACTCATGGTGTGACAATTAAGAATCAGGAAGGGACATCTTGGCTGCAGAGGTAGCCCCAGAGGCATGACGGCTCCCAGCCTGGGGCACCCATGTTAGGAAGAGGAGTCCCTACAGCATCTGGCTGTGAAAAGCAGCCAGGATTTAATCCAAATGAGACAAAGGGCTTCTGGAGACACGGGCATTCCCCCTGAGCCACACGTGGACTCACTTGCTCTGGGCTCTAGAGCAGGGAGGGCAGCTTGAAAAGTATCAGGGGCATATGAAGAGGAACCAAATTGATCAGCTTCAGGGTGAGAGCTGGAGGGGCAAACATTAGGTGGCTTTCTTTTGGGACAGAATTGTTGGCAAATACCCTTGAGCCCTCCCTCCACCTGGCCTGCAGGGGAAGGTGCCAAATTTGAGCTCTCTATTCCATGGCTGTTTGCCTTACCCTGGTAATTCCTTGAGGCCCCACCCCACCCAGCTCCTACACTGGGCTGTGCTGCTAACAGTAGCCTTTTTACATAAGTAGCTTGCCTTTGCTCATGCGCTTTCCTAAACTCTTCCAAAGGTCCAAATCCCAAACAAACAGCAGCTGGCCTCTGCCTGCCCTGTACCTTCTTATTACACAGCCCAAAGCTCAGCACAAGCAGCGACCAGTCTTAACTTGCATTGTGACTCCCATATGTGGCTCCAGGCTTGGAATAAGCTTTGGCCTGTGCTGGCCTGGTGCAAAGCTTCAACTAAGTGGCCTCAGCTCACATTGTGGTGCCTACCAGAAGTCCCAACCCTATAGCACTAGGGGCAGCTGGCCTTGGGCCACAACACAGCACTTACAAATGGCCTCTAAGCCCCGTGCAAGTGGCAACTGCAGATCACTTTGTAGCTCCCAATAGGCAGCCCCAATTTGGAAACAAATGGCAGCTCACCCTGGCCTGCACCAGAGTCCCTCCCAAGAACCTCCAGAATCAATATGCCCAGTAGATGACTTCAGAACAAAAGAGAGAACCACCCAATCAGCTCTACAAATGACATGCCAGCAGAGTAGACTTGGCTGACACCAGAAACCCAATGCAGCAACTCCTGCTTTACGGGGTCAGCACCTGTGCAAGGACTTATCTGCTGAGTAACGCCCAGTAGGCCTGCAAGTATTTTCCATCCACTGATGTGCCAGCAGCAATCCAGGCTCAACTACACAGCAAGACATACACACAAGGGAGTCCTTCACTAAACCAGTGTTACAAGAAATATTAAAGGGACTTCTTTAAGTAGAAAAGATTTTTAAAATATGAATAAGAAAATATAGGAAAAAAATTCTCACAAAGCAAACATTTAGTAAAAGTAGTGGCTCAACAACCTATAAAGCCAATACAAAGGTTAAAGGGCAAAAATAGGAAGATCATGTGTAATTACAACAATAAATTCAAAGCTACCCACCAACATGCACACACCAAAGCAGCAAAAGATAATAATACAAAACAAATGTGTAGCCTCGAACAGGTGGCTCAAATTGATTGGAGCATCCTCCCACACACCATAAAGGTTGTGGGTTCAATCCCAAGTCAGGGCACATAACTAGGTTACAGGTTTGATCCTTAGGGCACATATGGGAAGCAACCAATCAATATTTCTCTGTCTCTCCCCTCTCTTTCTCTAAAATTAATAAATATACCCTCAGATGAGGATTAATAATAAAAAAAAAAAACAAATGTGGAGTAAAAATTAGTGATTTTAGAATGTGTTGGAATTTAAGCAACCACAACTTAATATATAGACTGCTATCAACATAGCTTGGTATATATGAAGCACATGGTAACTACAAACCAAAAATGTATGAGACATATACAAGAAATTTAAAAAAAAAAACACTTATATGATACTATAGAAAATCATCAACATGCAAGAGAACAGAGAAGGAATATATAAATAAATAAAATGGCAATAACAACATAACCATCAATAATTACTTCAATTATAAATGTCATAACTGATCCAATCAAAAATAAAGGGTGGCTGCAAAAATTAAAAAGAAAACAAGACCTATATGTATGTTACCTGCCAGAGACCCATTTCAGATTGAACAATAAGCACAGACTGAAAATAAAGAGGTGGAAAATAGTATTTCATGCAAATGAAATTTTAAAAAATCTAACAACCAAAACAGACTTTAAAACAAGGGCTGTAACAAGAGACAAGAAAGGACATTTCATACTGATAAAAGGATCCAAGAAGAGGATATAACTTGTAAACATCTATTCACTCAATATAGGAGCATCTAAAAGTATAAAGCAAATATTGATAGATATAAAGGAAGAAATCAACAGTAATATAGCATAGTAGGGAACTTTTACACTCTGTTAACATCAATGGGCAGATAATGCAGACAAATCAAAAAGGAAACGTTATCCCAGATGAACTTGATATCCTTAGGACATTTTACCCAGTAGCAGCGGAATGTACACTTTTTCCCTACGTGTACATGGACTATTTGCCAGGATAGATAATATATTAGGACAGAAGACAAGTCTTAATATCATACATCTCCTTTCACAAGTGTATGAAACTAGAAATAAATTACAATAAGAAAACTGAAAACACACGGAGGCTAAATAACATGCTACTAAACAATGAATGGGTTAAAATGAGATCAAAGAGGAAATTAAGATATCTTGAGAAATAAAAATACAACCCAAAATCTATGGCATACAGCAAAAGCACTTCTAAGAGGGATATTTATGGCAATACAGTCCTAACTCAATGAAGAAATGGGCAAAGGACCAAATAGATATTTCTCCAAAGAAGACATTCAGATGGCCAACAGACATCTGAGAAGATACTCAATATTACTCATCATCAAAGAAAAGCAAATTAAAACCACAATGAGACACCACCTCACACCTGTCACAAAGGCCATTATCAATAAATCAGCAACCAACAAGTACTGGTGAGGATGTGATGAAAAAGGAACCCTCATGCACTGTTGGTTGGCCATGTGAATTGGTGCAGGCACTGTAGGTAACAGTATAGAGATTGCTCAAAAAATTAAAAATAGAACTACCACGTGACCCAGCAATTCCACTTCTGGGTATTTATCTGAAGAAATTCAAAACGTCAATTCCAAAAGATAATATGCACCCCTATGTTCATTGTAGTGTTATTTACAACAGCCAAAATATAGAAGCAACTTAAGTGTCCATTGATAGATGAATAGATTATATATATATGAACATATAAGTGCATAACAGAATATTAGATTATATATATATGAACATAAGTGCACAATAGAATATTATTCAGTTAGATATTATCTAACATTTTTTTATTATCCCCATATTAGATGCTGACATTAAGTATTGAGAAGGCTAACTACCTTATTAAGGCCACTCAACTAGTAAGTGGACAGATGGGATGAGGAGTCGGACCATTTGATTTCAGAAACTGCGCTCGTCAATAGCATCGTTTTCTCCCGGTATCTTAGTGAGACCTGCTGTTTTGCCAAAGGAGGCTATGTTCTCAGCCGTGTAACGGGGATGGAGCATAGATAATGCCAGTGAGCTGACAAGTCACAGCAGTGATAGCATTGTTTGCTGTGTGCTCTGACTCGACCAGAAGAGTCTAGAAGGGAAAACAGGTGTCACAGGCTCAGAGATGCAGTCTCAGGCCACTGATTCTCAACAGACTTGTCAAGGCTGCTTTCCTAGCACAGGCACCAGTGCGCCCGCCCACCAGGCCAGGAAGGCAGGTCAGGCTGTCTGCTGGGTGGGATTGCACCACTGTGAGTAGCAAACAAATGGGAGGAGTTTTTCTAAGGCCACAGAGGGGGGCCTGTGACAGGTAATGCTGTCATCTGTGCACCCACTCGAATCTACACATTTTATCTTTCAAATCCAGAGGGATGAGAACTATGCAGATAAACATCCTGTGATCCAAGAAATTTAAAGTACATTTTAAATATATTAATTTGAATTTAATAAAGTGAATGCCCCAGATCCAGGTATCTACAGTTCTCCACTGCTCTTGGTCTAAACATGGGAAATCTGCTCCCTGCCATCCCCACATCCATGCCAGTCAGACAGTCTGAGGACGTTTATTCCGTAATCCTTTACTTCCAGTGTGCTGTCCTCCGAAATTCACTTGTCCCATGCACTCTTTCCTCAGCCCCAGCAAGAGGCATATAAGGTGGTAAAAAGAGAGTCCTGGGTTTTTGTGCCAACTAAAACATTGAAGTATACATGCTCTTGGAAATCTAGGTATTCCCCAACTGTTTTGGTGTATTTATATAAAAAGGAATGTGGAGTGTAGGAGGCCTAGGGACAGTGACAGCTTTAAAATTCAAATTCCCCTTTGGGCAAGTATAAGAACCTTTGACAGAGGGTCACTTTACAGACAAATGTGCCAGAAGGGAGTGCTTGAAGAAACTAATCGTTGAGGGATCTTGTGGAAGAGGTGTGCATAATGATGTGGATGCTTGAAGGCAGCTCCACAGACCATTGCAATCTGAATTATTTTGCTTTAAGGCTATTCAATACTCTAATTCTGGTAGCATAGTGGATGCTCTTTGTTCTTTTACAGATCCAGACTGCTTCATCAGTAACTCTCACTAAGTACACATTTATTAAGTACTAAGTACTTTCTGTGTGCTAGAAGTTTACCAACTATATTAGCATTTCAGCATTTGTAGTAATCAACATAAGAACCTTCTGAAGGAGACATGCACAATTCTTCTCATCTTAAGGGGAAGGAAATTGATGTTTGAGAGCTAATTACTTATCCAGAGTAAGAGAGGAACCTACCTCCATCTAGTACCAATAGCTGTAGGAATAATGTCACTGGTTTTTGAGTGCTTATTATGTGCTACTCATTCTGTTATTGGTGGTAGAGAATCACATAACTAACCTAAACTGGAGAGCTACATACCTGCCTTTATGGTATGGAAATACCCCTCTGGCTAGATAGTGCTAAGGGACAGACTTGAGGGAGTCAAATCTGAAGGTGTGAAAATTATTTAGGGAATAAATAAACAAAACCCTGAATTAAGATGGTACCCACCCAAATAGAGAAATATGTCAGCATACAATAATAAAGAGATAGAAATAAAATAACTTGATTAGTAGTTTGATTTAGGTATGTGGGCTTAAAAGAATTTCAAAGATACTCATCTGAATTACTGAGAGTATTGATGCTATTAGCCAAAATGTAACATTTTGGAAAAAACAATTTGATCATATTAATTTTGAAGTGCTTATGAGAAATTCCAAAGGCATTCCCCAGCAGAGAGTTGTATGTAAGTGCCCTGGCTGGTGGCACAGTGGATAAGGTGCTGGCCTGCGAACCAAAAGGTCACTGGTTCGATTCCCAGCCAGGGCACACATAACCAAGTTGCAAGCCAGGTCTGTGGCTGGAGGCAGATGAAAGGCAACCATACATTGATGTTTCTCTTCCTCTCTCCCTTCCCCTCTCTCTAAAAAATAATAAATAAAATCTTAAAAAAAAAAAAAGTTGTATGTATAATTCTGGGCATAAACTGAGAGGTGTGGTGGGAAAATATTGATGTATTATTAGGCACAATGATGATGATAGCTATGGCTCTGAATAAGAATATATGAGGAGGATGGCAAATTGGAAAATAAAATATATATATCAGGAGAGAATCCATGGCCATATTGCATGAGAAGTGAGTGAATAGTAGGATTTCCAGGACATTCAGGCAGGATATTCTGAAAGAGTAATCTGAGATTAGAAAAATCAGGAAAGAAGATGGTCACCAAGTCAAAGGAGAAGTGTTTAAAGAAGGGATTAGTCAACTCGTCAAATGTTACAGATGGTAAAAGATTGTTGGAAGAATCTACTGGGCTTGACAGCAAGGGTGATATTTATACCTTTGAAAACCATTTTAGGAATGGGTGGGAAGGAGGCAGAATCCAGATTGTGAATGTTAATGCGCAGATCAGAAGTGATTGAAAGAAATTGGCATATAAACCTATAATGTATTTTTTTTGCAATTGTACATCTTTTTAAATCTCTTTCCTACTTCAGCCCCATTCTTCCTCTTTTTCACCTTGTACAAATATTGTCCTGAATAATCTACATCTGATGATGAATAAAAGAACATATATATAAGAAAGTAACTAGACCTGGAATCTTAAAATAGGTGGCTTGCATATTTTCCTGGGAAAGGGGAGGTGGGTGTTAGGGAGGAAGGCAGAAAATATGGGAAATAAGGGGTAGAACAAATGTGGCAGGGTTGACATATGTTTAAAGAAGGCTCAGAGACCAAATTGAGGCATTCAACTTGACAAACTCAGTAATGTGTCTTTATCAGAGACTGAAAAGATAAGATATCTAACAATACAGCTGAGTTACTAGGTGCTAGTCCCAGATGTTAAAAGTCAGTCATTTTGGGTGTTTTTATTTCCTCACTGAGGTGAAGGAAGAGGGCAAAAACAGATGCTGAAAGTGAGGACAGGGTCAAATACCTGAGGAGTGAAGGTTTTGAAAAACTAAATGAGGAATAGGAAAGTGTACTGGCTAATAGAAAGTAAAATTATTGCCAAAGGCATTAGTGGTCACACTAAGAATGAAAACTAAATTTACATTAGTGCAAACAAGCACAGGCTTATATATTTTTCAAAAAATACCCAGCTCCCTATCTATAGGACCAGAAAAAAGCATAAGACTATTGATTCATTTTTGCCTTCTGTAGATCTCAGGATTAGAATTTATACCATGTATATTTTGTCTTGGTTTATCCTCTTTTTTAATGGCATACATTTCTAAATATAATTCAAAAGGACACCGAGGTTGACCATGAGCTTGAGGAACCTGGACACCTCTGACTTTGCCTGGCACTTCATCAGAGTCACCTGCCACTGCGCCCCACTGACTCCATTCATGAAAGCATCATGACCTCCGGCTTCTTTTCTTTTCTGCTTACAGTGTCTGCAGTGCACATGTTTTATTCAGAGGAGATATGCAATAAGTCATTTGTGACACTAGAAATGAATTTTAATGTTAAGGAATCAAAACCTCCAGCAATCCCAGTGAAATTCTAGCTTCTGAACGCTCTAGTTAATGAATGGAGAGTTTTTGCTGTAGTAATTGGTTGGTTTTTCCCTTGGTCTCCTTTGTGTATTTCATTCACCCACATATTCAAAGATGAGACAAAAATGATGTTTACTGAACACAGCTCACGTGCAAAAACACTGAGGTGTTAATGGGGATACAACATTTCTTGTTCCCATGATCTTAAATTCTATAGGGACCCAGACATTATACAGTTATACAACTTATTACTAAATTATTTTAAATGGTTATATATGTTCAAGGCATAATACATTTGTTCCTTCTATTTTTACCTAATATAAATTTACTAATGTAATAAATTAACTATTAAAATATTTTTTTCAAGCCTAAAGAGTAAAATTTTGGACACTTCAAAAAAGATTGTTCATAATAGCATTCCCTTAAGGTTTGGGAGAATCATTCATTTACTATACATTAAATATATACCTTTATTTATTAGTGCAAATATATAAAGGTATCCTTAGGTATACACATACATATAGGTATAGTTATACATACATATTCTTATATATATTTTTTATATAACACCTAAGTTTATTGACTTATAATTTTTAACAAGATATTTTAAAAATAAAGCTCATAAGAGAAAAATTCAAAGAAGCAGCCAGATTTTGCTATTAGCAAAATATTGAGCTTTTTTTATTCCTTCATAGCAACTACTGGCTGCCATGACAACCTTTCCCCCAGCATACCAGAGCTTCTTGGATGAAAAGCGCAAGACCTTGGAGACTTCAAATGTCTCTTGTACAAAGCTGTCTAAACCTTTTACCCTAGAGCCATTACCATCCTATGCCATTTAATTTATTATGTCCTGCTTTTCTCTCCATTTAATCAATCCCTCTCCAGAATACCAGGAGAGAAAAAAAATTATATTTTCTTGCACAGAGTAGGTACTCAAGATATAGCTAGGCTTTTTAAAAAACTGATCACTAAATTGATGGGTACCCCAGAAATTTCATACAAATCTAAGTAAATTAGGCATTTAGGCTCACAAATGTCTTTGGATTATGGTCTTTGTTCCCTCCTTCCTCTCTCACGCTCTGGTCTAAACCATGTTAAATACTGATGATCCCTTAAAGTTCCATTATCGCTTCTGCCTTAGGCCTTTGTTAGTCCTTCTACCTAAGACTCCTTTCTGCTTCTGCACTCCAAGTCCCCTCCCACCAACGTAGGTAATTCCTACTTGCCATTCATGTCTCATATGAAGGCTTCCACCCTCAGGGAACTGAGTACCACTAATGAGGGCCTGGGCACTACTTAAAATGCTGCCAGAGTGCCCTGCACTGGCCACTGTTGTGGCAGGGATCACAGGAAATTCCCTGTATATTTTTCTATTGCCCCAACCAACTACTCTTTCCCCTATTGCTAGGAACTCCAGCTGTATTTGCATGGCTAGGATTCTGGTGGTATCCATTTACAAATATTGAGTTCCTACTAAGTGCCAGCCCCTATATGAAATACTCGTCCAGTATTAAGACAAAAACTCCTGCTATGACAAATCTTATACTGTCCCAGAGGAAGACAAAAAACAGGCACATGAACAAAATAGTAAGATGATTTTAGAGAGTAATTCAGTGCCACAAAAGAAATAAGGCAGAGAAATGGTATAGCATTACTAGCAATGTACAGGATAGTGTTTTAGAGAAAAGCTAGGGAAGGTATCTCAGTGGAAGTATATTGAAGCTGGGACATGAATGATGACAAGAATACAAGTGACAAAAAGTACTGGGGGGAGCACATTTCAGGCAGAGGAAATAGCATGTGCCAATTCTTGAAGTCAAGAAGATCGCACTGGGCCTATGTGAAAATGTATGACTGGATATAATGGGCAAGGGGAGAGTGGTATAAATTGGGTTTGGGGAACCAAAGGTCACATTAGGTACGTCATGGTGGGGAGAAGAAAAATAATTCATTGTGGGGAGAAGAAAAATAATTAAGCAGGGCCAACATTTGATCTAAAGGAGTTGGAAATTTCCTCAGAGCTTCTCTTTAGACATTAAAAAAAAGTTACACATGTTTGGGTGTGTACAGTATGTCAGGAACTACACTTAGCACTTTTCATGCAATGGCTCATTGAATCCCATGAACAATCCTATGAGGTAGGATTTTAAAGATGAGGAAATTGAAGTACAGAGAAGGGCTAAGTGATGCTTCTAAAGCCCATGGCTAAGAAGCAGTATGGCCAGAATTTGGATCCTAGTCATCTCATTCCAGAATCCATATACTATCATCCATTGTGGCCAATTTTCCCAAGTATCATGCTGGTTGCCACACTGGCAAAAATAAATTTGGAGGTAATGCCCTGCCTTTTGGAATTGCAGTTTGATGGACTCAAGTTGAACTTTGTGGTCACCAGTCACTGTTTATTGGATGTCACTGTCAGCATCATTAAGATTAACTATTTCATGAGCATCTGTTGCCTGCAAAGCTTGTGACTAAGCATGATACCAATGGACAGAAATAGCTACCTTGTATTCTATTTGGAGAGATAAAACAACTAAATTGTAAGATCCATTAGCTTCCCCCATGGATGAGTTGCAGAGCAAAGCACAGGCCATACTCTCTAAGACTAGAATGATCAGTGAAAATTTGAGTATATGAAGAGGTGTGGAAAGGAAAAATGGAAGACTTACTAGACCAGGGGAAAAAAGCTAAATGGAAAGATTTGTATAGAGGATTTATAAGTCATACAGTGTAGAAGGTACTCCATGTTATAAAGAGAGCCCCAGACAAATGGGCAACCAAATGACTTGGTTACTCCTAATCTACCTTCTCCTGATCTCTACCCCCTTCCCAGGCCACAAAGGAAACTTTCTGGGGCTAGGAAGTTGGGGTGGTGGTTAGCAATTGGGCTGGGCAGTATCAATTTCCCTTTTTGTTTCCTTGATGTTGCCTTCTGAACAGCCATCATTACCCTGAATACCTCTGCAATAATGTAATGTAAATTTATTTTTACTGAGTAAAAGATAGAAAGATGTGAAAAACAATATAATTCTTCAAGTCAGCAGGTTATTGGGAACAAAGCTCAAATTGACCAGCACGTTTGCAATGCCCGCTAGCAGCTGAGCCTGGAATAGAACAGGCTCTGCCTGCCCCAGTGGTCTTATGAATCCCCTCCTCCTCCTCCTTCCACCCCTCCCCCTCCTGCCACACAGCTGTGTATCCTAATACCTCCTCTGGCAAATGGGAAATGGCATTTCAGGGAGTGCCTGGATATTACCCAGTGATCTGCCTCAGTGAAGAAGGTCATATATATTAAAAAGATGGCTCCCCTGGGTTACTGAAATTTTCTATTACTTGCATGAAACAGTCTTCGTTATTCCTTTTTTATTTCTGCCAATGTTTTCTGGGCCTCCAGGTGGCCCCTTTAATCAGATACTCCTCCTTTGTAATTGAGGGAAAGGTGGTATAATGGGATCGGCAGTGATTGCTCCTCCCTCACCCTAAATCACCTTCCTATATTTACTTTTCCCATGTTTCTGTATTTAAGCTTTTCTTTTTATGTAAATGCAATATAAACTCTTCTATGCCATTTGTTTACCATTTAAGAATCACCTTATGCTGAAGCACCTCACATCAGAATAAGCAATTACATGTATGGAACACTAGCAAAGGAACCTGGGCAGATCCTGTGAAAAATATTTTTGCAAGCCCTGGAGATTCTGAGGCTGTTTCTGTATTCATATAGCCTAATAAAGGTTGATTGATCTAAAAATGGTTACAGAAATGTCATGTTGCTATAGAAAAATGTAAAATATGTGTCGTTAGCTTCTGGGTGGAGAAAACTATTACAGGAGACTGAAAAAAATAAAAGGACAACACATGCTATGTGGTGTTAAAAGAGTTGGTAAGATTATCATCTGTGATTACTTGTAACTAAGACCAGTTACTTAATAATTTGACTTTTTTTTTTTTAACTGGGGTCTCTTTTTATTAAAATATTGGGCATTTTTCCCATTAAGGGGCTCTCTTTTTATTCATCTAGATATTAGAAAGCTATGTATTACACACTGAAACATAAGAATATTATATCTATTTCAATACTCTAACCAGAAGACTCAGTATAAAGTGTAAGACTTTATTATGTTGGTATTAAGACAGAATGTTAATCACTTCGATTGGATGCCTTTAGCTATATTTCTTAAGCTACTATAAAATGGAAATAAGCTAAAGGGGGTAAAAAAAAAAAAGAAAAAAGAATTGGTGTGTTTGCCAGTAAAAATGAGAGAGAAGTCAGACATTCTTTGTACTTAACAGTCCACGGTGAGGTTAACCTAACACAGACTAGAAAGGACCTGGCTTTGGAGTCAGAGAGATCTACTTTCACACCCCTGCCCAACAACTTGTTGGCAATAGGGGTACTCTATCAGTTAAGAAGGGGTGGTTTAACTCTTAAAACATCAGCAGTTTAAAAAAATAGTTCCTTTCTTATCTATGCCACATGTATCCTGGGAATGAATATGATACTCGTCCTAGTCCCCGTCACATTCACCTAAATTCCAGACTGATGGCGTTTCCAGTTCACCATACACTTCAGTTTGGCAGAAAAAGTAAACACAGTGATATGTAAACATCGGGTTAACTTTAATAGACCAGTATAGTCTCAAGGCTGTCAGGCGTACTGGGTAAAGGCAGCCTTTTCCTGCTTTCTTAGGGCCAAGGTGAATATTCTCGTAGAAATTAATTGGAGTGCAAAACCCCATTAGGTTTTTGCCAAAATTTTGCCAAATTTTGCCAAATTCTCGCTACAGTGATGCATAATCTATTGTTTAAATATTTGTGCATGACTCATGTTTACATGTTAATACTTATTAAACTCAGGTATGTTTACTAATCATCCTTTTAACTTCTCTGATGGTGATTCAGGCACCAGGCATGTGGTAGGCACGAAAGGGATGGGGAGTGAGGCATAGTTTCTGACTTCAGTCAGTTCATCATCTCGGACCAATTGAGGTAACATGAGCCACAACATGCCAAGCACCACAAAAACCCAAAGCTCTAAACCTGATCTGAAGAGTTCATCCAGAAAAATGCTTATTTATCAGAACAGCGGTATTTGGCTTTTTGTATTCATCTAAAGGTTGTAATTCGAGTTTCATGACAACTTCATCCTGACTTATTCCAAGCTGAAAGTTCTGAACTATAATAACTAATAGTTACAGAACTTTAAAAATGTGCTCAGCATGTTCAATGCACCTTGTATTTGACCATCTTATTTAACTCAAACAAAGAGTCTCTGAGGCATTATTAGCTTACACTGAACAGGAGAAAACTTAGGCAAAAGGGTTAAGAAAGTTACCCAAGTTTGCAAAATGACAAGATCTAGGATGGGAAACCAAGCAATTTAAATCATGGGTATACATTTGCCCACTAGACTCTGTTTTTTTAAGTCTGGAGAGTTGGTTTCAAGTTCTACTTTTAATGTTATAACCAGTTGCCCTTGCAGAGATTCTGATTTCACATTTGTCCTTCAGGTTCAGAAATTCAAGAAATCTTTCCTTAAAACATCTTGTCACATTTTGCATTTTACATTTTTTAAAATGTAACAGGCCCACAGCCTGGTAGAGAATGTGTTGTTTCAGTTTCACCTAAGCACCTCTCCTTTTCTCTCTTTTTTTAATATCATTTATTTTTCTGATAGGTCTCTACAGAAGAAGGCTTGAACCTGGCTCGAGAATATAACTGTGCTTTCTTTGAGACCTCAGCAGCCCTCAGGTTCTGCATTGATGACGCCTTTCATGGCTTAGTGAGGGAAATCCGCAAGAAGGAGACCGTGCCATCCTTGGTGGAAAAGAAATTGAAGAGAAAGGACAGCCTGTGGAAGAAGCTAAAAGGCTCACTGAAGAAGAAGAAAGAAAACATGACTTGATAGCCTTACTTCTAATGCTGTTACTCTTTCTCTTGGAATTTCATCAGTTGGACAATTCTAGATGTTGCATTCTGCTTCCATTTTTCTCTGTATCTGTCTGTCTGTCTCTCTCAATATCTGCCTGTAGGTAAAAGCAAAAATCTGCATAACTGTACATCTTGAGATACTTTTGTTTTGCTCTTAACAGTTGGATGAGTTTTGTCAATCAGCCGGATATGCTGTTTAGTTTTTATAATATATGACTAAATAAAATTGACATTCCAATTGACTCATTTCCCTTCAAAGAGTCTAGCTTCATTTGGTATGCTGTCTGGTTAGAGAGGAAATATTCAAAATTGCAGACAGAATGATAAAAGGCTCAGGGGATCTGCCTTTGCCTGATAAGACTCAGTCGTTTGCATTTCAGGAATATCAGTAAATAGTGAGGAAGCCAGAAAAACAACTCAGCTTTCAGAGTAGGAGTCTGCAGCCTAGTATTTCCTTAAATGTGGACATTGGGGCACTTTTTCACAAATGCTCCATAGATGACCCTTAGAGGAATTATTAATAACCGAAACTGGTTGTAGGTCATTGGAGAACTCCATTGGAGTACAGTACTCCACCCCATTAGGTTTTGCCAAAATTGTCAGTGCAGTCACGAGGGGTCCCTCCTAGGTCAGCTTCACCTGCGGTGAGAACATCTGCAGAGCAAGAGGCCTATGAACTCCACAGGCCCTAAATTCTCTTTGTGTTGCCAAAATTTCCCATCTCTTCCAGCTCAAACCTTGAAATACCACCAATCAGAGGGTCTTTTTATCTTGCTTTACAATGGATCATCACGTAAAATGAAATTGCTCATTAACTCATTTATCCTATTGTACGAATTGGTTTATTCAAATTTTAGCTTAGGAAGCACCCTATCAAGAAGAGCTGTTCTGAATGTTTAATAGACAGATGTTAAAAGGAAAGCCATGAAGGGACCACTAAGCTTGAGAAGGAATCCATCAAACCAGTCTTCATGGGCTGGGCATAGTTTTCATCACATACTATAGAAAAGGAAGGATGAAGAGCTTATTATTCCACATACAAGCACTTCTTCTATTCACAATGCCCTGGAACTTGCTAATTGTTGAGAATGAGAAAAGGAATGAACGTGACCTAACACCTTGCTATTAGACTACCTGGGATGAGAACAGTGGGATTATAAAATCTTAGATGGAAGGACACATTTTACATAATGGCATGGATACAACTGGAGAGAACTTGGAGGCTATAATTTTTTAACGGGTGGACTAAAATCTCAGCCTTTCAGAATATTGTACTTGTGGATTTCTTTACCCACTTACGCCAGGTCCTTTCTCAAACCCACAAAGGCTTCACTATTCTTGCTTTAGGCCCTGGGATCAAGGCACTCTGCATGATTTCATCATTTCTTAGAAACTGCTGCCACTCTGGCCCTTTGGATTCTTCTCAACCCTCATCTTCCATGGGCTAGGGCACAAATCAGGTTTCCCCATCCCATATTGCCCCTAAAATCAAATCCACATAATCTTTTCAAAAAACACTCATAATTAGAACAATCAAAATAGTAAAGAAGAACAGATGTGGCAATAATGTCAAGATAGAAAGGTTCTTATAGTCAAAGAATTGGTCTTTGCTTCTTCTCTCCCTAGTTTTTAATATTTAATCCTCTGCTTTTGTTCTGTGAAAATGAGTTAGTCCATTCTTTCCCAGAACCCTTCTAAGCCTGGTAAGTCCCTGGGAATACTACATTCTACCAGACTCTTCTGTGAGCTAGAAAATATAACCTACAAAGCAGGGTAGAAGGCACCTAGTTTCATACAATAAAACTACATCTTTGAAAACCTACATCTGTGAATAATAATAGTGTCTGGTATGTTTCCTTAACTGAGTCTTCTGTACATTTTGTCAGATTCCCTGTCTTGGGCTCTAGAGATTTGTACCTCGTTTCTATCTTTCTCCTTCCTTCTGTTTCTTTATACTTCCCAATCTTCAATGAATAATTTATATAGTTTAGAAATTCTTAGTTAAGTTTAGATTGGGGAATAGTTACCAAATCCAGGCTTTTTGTTCTATAGAGAGAAGGTCTGTAAATTATCACCAGAGGTGTGGCACAAATCTGAGCTAGTTGTCACTAACAGAGACTGGGGCAAACTTCATTCTTTTTAACTCAATCTTCTTATTGAAACACTGGTCCAGACGGAATGTGCCAGAAAACTAGTACCTAGCTATTTCTGTCCAAAGGATACCAAGTCATTCTCTTTAGCATAAGAACAAAATGCCAGAATCTCATTTCTGATCACTCTCCTTGAAAACTTCTGACCAGACCTAGGATTTCTAAGTTAATCTCAAAACCTCAGAGAACCACAGTGTGTACATTCCTCATTGCTGAGGGAGTGTTAGGAAACTGTTGTAAACAGGAATAGGTGTTGTAAACAGGAATAGGTGTCGATGGTAAATGAAGGTGGAGTCACCCAACACAATTTACCAAACAGCACTGTTTCAGGAGCCACATTTGTGTGTGTGTGTGTGTGTGTGTGCGCGCGCACGTGTGTTGGGGTGTGTTTGGTGAAGCGCTAGGCAATTCTGAATATAGTTTCTGCTTTCCAGAACTGTATCATCTACATATATTTTTTAATGGTTTTATTATATTTAGAGAGAGGCAAAGAGGGAAAGAATCATCAATGTGTGGTTGCTTTTCACCTGCCTTCAGCTGGAGACCTGGCTTGCAACCTGGTTATGTGCCCTGACTGGGGAATCAAACCAGTTACATTTGGGTTTGCAGGCCGACACCTTATCCACTGTGTCACCAGCCAGGGAAATCATCACATATTTTTAGGTATTTTTTCATTAATGTATCTTGTGGGCCTCCATGATTAAATAATTTATCAGATTAGACACGTGGCCAGCTGAAATATATTTTGTGTTTAGTGGGCAACAGTTGAGCTTGGACATTCCTGTGGAAAATGCCAGCGAGAAAGAAACATGGGCATCTGGGTCAAACATGACTCATGACACACTCAGATGTGCAAGAAATAGCTGCTTTTGTTCCTTATAACTTATCTGTTTTTTCGCATGCGTCCCTGACTAGTGGGTGGATGGGGGTGGGGGTGGATAAAATTCTAGCTCAGCCCTGTAATTTATTGCTAATCTGAGGCCATAATAGAAGAAATGTCTTTAAATAACACTACCTCTGCTAGGTGCACTTAAGTCAGTGTTGCTCTCCTTTCTGTTGCCCCAGTGCTCTGTAGCTCCCAGTGGTGGTTTGTAAGCAACCTTCCACCAATAGCCAGAAGGGCCGCAGCTGGTGGGATTAGGAAGAGGATCCTGTTGTAAAGCCCACTTGCTCTATTTGGGCTGCTCTTCCACAAGGCTGCATGCTTTTCCTCTCCCTGCGTAGGCCTGCCACAACATGCTAGCATCCAAAATAAAAATGGAAACAGAATGTGGTAGTTAAAGAGAAGAGGTGACTTCCTTTTGGTACATGGCATCTGTCCTTTGGCTGAAATGCCTAGACACATTGCTTCAAAAGATGGAAACCCCATATAATAAAAAAATATTTTTAAAATTATTTTTAGAAGACTTTTTATTCATTATTTTTAGAGAGAAGGGCAGGGAGGGAGGAAGAAAAGGAGAGAAATATCAATATATGGTTGCCTTTCACCTGCCTCCAGCTGGGGATCTGGCTGGAGACCTGGCTTGCAACCTGGTTATGTGCCCTGACTGGGAATCAAACTAGCAACTCTTGGGTTTGCAGGCCAGTGCCTATCCACTGAGCCATCAGCCAGGGCCAATACATGTTTTTAAAAGATAAAAAAAAAAAGCCATGTATTAAAAATTTTTAAGATATAGGAATATATGTAAGAATATTTCAAAATGTAATGATCCTTTTTACACCTGCAACATCTAAGACTAAGCCTTCTGGCCACCTTTACAGAAATTAAAGTTGTAGTTCTTTTAGTTCAGGTCTTTATATGATACTAAGAGATACTCTAAAAACCTACCTGGACTAAATCCTCTAGTTCAAGTATCAGCTTGCATTTGAATACCTCTACTTGGCTGAGTTTTCTCCATTCAACATTTTATTTGGGATTAGATAACAAAAGTGCAGTCATTCTCTCAGGCCATCTATCCACTATTAAACATAAGTGTAGGAAAGTAGAAAATGTAACCATCTCATTAAATGTAAACAACAGAAATATATTTGTCACATGATCTACTTGCCACATTTAAAAACAGAGTGGAGGGGCCTGTGGTGAAAGGGGAAAAGAAAATGTGAATTTTATGGGTGAAGTAAAGGGTCTTGGCCATACATCATTTTAAGGGGATAACAGGTGTACATAGCTCACCCTTCCTATGAACTCTGGACATACAGGATAGAACAAAGGAACAAGAGATCATAGGATAAACAAATTTCTAAAAGGAATAAAATGATACTGAGTAGCAAAGCAAGGTAACAACTTAGAAGACAACACAAATGCCCTGGCTGGTGGCATAATGGATAAGGTGTCGGCCTGCAAACCCAAAGGTCACTGGTTCGATTCCCCGCCAGGTCACATAACCAGGTCATATAACCAGGTCTCCAGCCAGGTCTCCAGCCAGGTCCGTAGCTGGAGGCAGGTGAAAGGCAACCATACACTGGTGTCTCTCTCCTTCTCTACCTCTCTCCCTTCCCCTCTCTCTAAAAATAATAAATAAAATCTTCTTAAAAAAGAAGACAACACAAAACTCACATGGATAAACTATACTCTGCTCTACTCATCCTTCTGCCTGTAATACTCCATAGCCTGGTGTAACTGTCTCCCTTCAAAATACTGGTACGTATCACTAAATTGTATGGAAAAGATAGCACATCAGTAAATAAACATTTTGTCTAATAAAAATCTGTTACAAAGTTTTAATGATAACTCAGTATTATTTGTATTTTATTCATTTTTTCAAATATTACAATGTCTTACCTTTGTATCTTAAAAAACATTGAAATATAAATAAATAAGATAATGGAGCTTTAAGCAACCATATAAATCATTTTGACCTGGTTCCTTCCTAGAGATGAAGACGCTAAGGACCAGAGCGAAGAAAACCTGCCAGGCCTGAGGGTGCGTCTGGGCCTCCACATTCTCTATCTAGTCTTTTTATAGTGGCTTTCACTGTCCTTTCTGTGCTGCAAATTGAGCATCATTCAGCTTTTTCCAGAGGTGTAATTAAAACCAGTTAATAAATAAAATAAAAATAGGGTTTCTGAAATAGATCTCTTAAAACACATAAAATATGATGACTGTGTACCTCCCTTCCTAATTTAGGCAAACAGGATGCTGAAAATAATGCTACTATAAATCTCTCTCTCTAGGGTACTGCATTAGACAAGGGGGCAAGCCATTAAGGAGAGTTTGCCAAAGATTTTTAATTTATTGCTGGAAAGTGCTGGACTTACAGCAATTAGGGTGTATATTTACGTGTGGAAGAGATAAAGAGAGAAATAAAAGCACTATCAGCATGCCAACACCCTGCAAATGTCTGAAAAGCTTAAAACAACTATTAATGATATACTCAAGAGCTTTCTGTTCATATCTTGTGTGAATCACAGAAAGACTGTGACTTTGGGTCAGTCAAGCCCTTCACCTCTCTGAGCACTAATCAGTTTCCAGATAAACTGGAATGAAGCAGGGAATGGAAAAATGGATATTGTTGACTGGTTTATCTTGACCTTTGATTGTATTATTTATTTTATAGCATATATTCTGAGTTTAGTAGATATTTTATACATTTACAGTAGAAATTATTTGTATCCTTTCAACTATCACTTGGAGGAAAGAAGAACTCTATAATAACCATATGGACAAAAACGTCAAATGAAAATGACCAACGGCTCATTAATTCACAAGGGGTTAATTCACTCAGAGAATTCAACATTCCTTATTCATATATTCATTCACTACTGTTTTGACCTTCTGTTGTGTGCACACACCCTGCTTGGAACAATTTTATTTACTCCTCAGTAATCACACTATAAACCAAACCATCCATATGTACATTAAGAAAATATTTTCTGAGTACCTATTCTATGTCAAGTGTTGAAATGAACTCCGGGGACACAACTGTGCAAAAATAGCTAAGCTGTTTGGTCTCTTGTCACTTACAGCTTAACTAAGAAGATAGCAATACAATTTTCAGATTTATAATTTTAAAACTGGGACTATGACCAGTGCTAGTATGAAAGTTGGAGGTGAAGTAATAGGAGGATTTGGCTCAGCTGCAGGAGGTGAGGGGAAACACCTGCTAAAGTGTTTCAGGCAACAGGAAGAGCATGAGCACCAAATCTGCAGCAGGTGGAGCCCAGATGTGTAAAGGTGAACAGAATGACAGAGATGGAGAAGAGAAAAGAGGTTTATAACATGATGAATCAAGAGAGCAAGTTGAGAACAAAACCATGCAGTTCCATTCAGGTGAAAGCTAAAACCTTGGTTTTTATCCTGATAAACATGAGAGGCTATTAGAGGAATTGAACAGATGGATGACGTAACAATTATTCAGCAATTCTAGCTCTAGAGAATAGATTGGAAGAGCAACAGAGTATAATACCATAATAATTTTATTTTATTTTACCAGAAGTTACATCATTTAATACCTATAATTTGCTCAGGGCTGGTCACTCTCTGGAAAAAATGTAATGCTGTTATTTTCATAACAATGAGCATATGTTCTGCCCTTCTCTCTACAAAGACTTTTACAAAGCCATTCTCTAAACAGACCAAGATGTTAAAGATTGTTCTTAGGAATTCTTTCAACCATACCTAGGAAAAATTATATATATTGAATATTATAATTTATTTGAACACCTTTACAGTGTTCCTTAATATGTTGGTGTGCCACAGATCCATCCTTGGCCATTAGGACATCTTGGTTGCTGCAACCCACCCCAATTCACTAAGGTTACATTACTGGGGAGTAAGGCCACAGCTATAGAAATTTACTGAGGTGAGATGATTTTGTAGGGTTATATGAGTTGTGTTATGTTGTTTTATTGTCACTAAGAAGCCAATCAAGATTGTAGAGATGAAGGAAAAAGAATGTAAAGCTCATTGATAGAAAATGGGATGTTTGTTCAATAAATGGAAATGCTACAGAGATCATAGGTGAACAACTCTTAAGAGGTTGTGCCTAAAGGAAACAAAGGAGATGAGGATATATCATATCTGGGAAAAAACATGGGATTGTGGTATTTGGGTTTTTTCTTAAAGTTTTTCTGAGCCTCTGACTTTAGCCTATTATTGATCTCAATAGAAGGAAGGAAAGTGAATAAGTATTTTGATATTTTATTATATTTTCTATCTTTATGTAGCTTCTTTCAGTTCCTGAGTTGGCATATCCTAAATGAACTCTTATTTTCCTAGATAATTTTATCTCTTTATAATCTGAAGGCTAATAGGAAACAAAATTAAACAAAGTACATGATAAACATAGTGATGGTCACAAAGGGCAGGCTCTAAAACTTACCCCTTATTAAAGTATACATAGGGTTGGGCAAAAGTAGGTTTACAAACGTGAATAGGCAAAACACAGTTTATTCTTATATTATTGTTTATTAATTATTGTATTATTTTCCATTTGAACAACTGTAAACCTACTATTGCTCCACTCTTTACTTTCACTACAGGTTAAAGGATCACTCCCTACCTACATCTTAGGCAACTCTTAGTCTCCATTCTCATTTCTTTTAATTTTTTCTTATCCAGAGAAAAGGAGCTAAGCAAAGTTATTAGAGGAAGAAAATAGCAAAGGTCAGAGCAGAAGTAAATGAAATAGTGACTAAAAAGACACTAGAAAAGATCAAGAAGAACTGGTATGAAAAGATAAACAAAATCAACAAATCTTTAATTAGAACTCACCAAGAATAAAAGAGGAAAGACCCAAATAAATACATTTAGGAAAAGGACTAAATCACAGATTTTTAAAATAAGACACTATGGCAGAGATAGGTAAAGAATCGGTGTTACTTTTTATAAGCTATTATAAATTTGAATTGTGAATTGTATGAGTGATGTGGAAATTTTAGATAAGAATCTCAAATTTGCCAGCAGACATGTATTGCTTTAAATCTGGGACATTCTCAAGATCCATCCATGTTGTCACAAATGGCAAAATGGCAGTATTTTATCCTTCCTATGACTGAGTAGTATTCCATTACATATGTGCGTGAATGTGTGTGTGTGTATATGTGAATGTGTATGCATGGCACATAAATGTAATGCTAAGCAAAGTAAGTCAGAAAAATGAAAAGAACCATATGATTATACTCATATCTAGGATACAAAACTGAAAGCAACAAATGAACAAAGAAGAAAAACAAACAAAAACTCATTGATACAGACAATAGTATGGTAGTTACCAGAGAGAAGGGAGGTAGGAGACAAAAATATATGAAAGAAGATTTGATTTTGGGTAGTGGGCATACAATGCAATATATATATAATATATCATAGACTTCTATGCTTGAAACCTATGTAATTTTATTAACCAACATTACCTTAATAAAACTTATTTAAAAAAAAAAAGATGTAGGGATACTTCTGATTCTAGAACAAGATGAAAGAGACTTACTCTTCTCTGATTTGCCTCTTTTAATACAAAACATAGCCTGGTAATCCTCCATCAGGCAATGCCAAAGAGACACTGAAAGCTGGAAGAAGGAGGCTGGTTAGGAACCTCAGGGGCTGAGGAATGACAGCATAGTACACCTCCAGAATCTCTCCCTACACCCCCAACCAGCTGCTGGATAGGCCTGCAACAATGGAAGATGGAAAGAAGGAAGGGAGGGATGGAGGTAGGGGAAGGAGATAAGGGAATAGAAAAAAAGGTATGCTCTCTGACCAAATAATTGATAAAATAATGCCAATAAAAGATCATAGGGAGCGGCAGCCCCTGTTTTATAACTGAGGCCTCAGCTATTGCTCAAAAGCCAACAACAGCAATAGAAGAAAGATCTGACCCATCAGAATTTCCACTTCACAGCACGGCCCAGTGACAATTTGATCCGCTAACAGAAGGAAACTCTAGGGCATCACAGTTCCCACTTTAGAACCAAGGCAGTATGGACATAGGATCACCACAGGACTGATGGGGAGCTAAGCAAAACCTCAAAACACTACAGACTCCACTCCACAACTGGGACTCTAGGCAGGAACCTAACCTGCTAATAATGATGGTAACAGTAGAGCTGCTTTTCTCTGTGCATCCCCTAGTGGATACCCAGTGGCTCTGACCCCTTTACTATCCCCAAATTAACTAATCATATAAAGCAGTCCAGCACTACTAGAAAAATAAAGCAGGACAAAATAACATTGTGAGGGCTCTGTAAACTAAACTAACATTGGAACTAAAACCCACAAAAGTAGGACTGAACATACACTACACCTAAGGAAACTGATTACCTGAAATAGGAAGTTAAATAGGATCAAGAAATCCCTTGTCATAATAATTAAAACGGCTAGGATAGAATAGAAAATCACTGGTTATACCAAAAATGCATAAAGTCATGATCTGAATAAGAAAAGACAATCAACGGATGCCAATATCATGGTGAATTAGATGTCGAAATTTTCCAACAGTATTTTAAAGCACCTAGTATAAAAACATTTCAGCAACCAATTATCAATTCTCTGAAAACAAATGAATAAATACAGATCTCAGCAAAGAAATAGAAATTTTGAAAAAGAACCAAATGGGAATTATGGAACTAAAAATACACTAAGTAAAATTAAAATAATAAAAACAACAAAACCTCACTGGATGGTCTCAAAACAGAATGAAGATGACAGTGGACAGAATCAGAGAATTAGAAAACAGATAATAGAATTCACCAAATTTGAACAACAGAGAGAAAAAGGACTAAAACAAAATGAACAGAGCCTCAGCATCTTGTGATATAAAAAGATCTCATGTTCATTCCATCAAAGTCCCAGGAAAAGAGTAGGACTCAAAAAGTATTCAGAGAAGTAAAGCTAGAGAATCTTTCAAATCTTGTGAAACACATAAACCCACAGATAGAAGAAGCTGAGAAATCTATAAACAGGATAAGCCCAAAGAAACCCACATTAAGACTCATCATATTTAAGCTTCTAAAAACTGAGGACAAAGAAAAAAGTCTTGAAATCAGACAGAAAGAAACAGCGCATTACCAAGAAAAGTAAAAACCAATTTGTATCACAGTTGTCTCACCTGAAGTCAAAGTGACCACAAGTAAGTGGCCCAATATTTTTCAGTTGCTGAAAGAAAAGAAACTGGCAACCTAAATCCTGTATCATGTGAAACTGTCCTTTATGAAAGGAAAATACAGCCATTCTCAGATGATAGAAAATTGTTGCTAACAGCTATTTTCTATTTTCTGTCTGTCTTTTAGAATGACTAAAGGAAGCTCTTCAGAGAGAAAAAAATTACAATACAGAGAATTTGGGACCTCAGAAAGGAGAAAACTAGGTAAGTATAAAATAAAAGACAGCAGGAAAAAAGAAAGACTCAAAAGAGGATATCTCAGCTGCTTTGTGAATCAGAGCATGGCAATGTAATAAAATCAATGTTCCTGAGAACCTTTCTCCCTGTTCCATTTTTTATGTTTTATCCATCCTATTGAACAAGCCTCTGATTTTGTTCTTTCAAAATTCCATATCACCAGATCCTTACTGGTTTTAAATAAATGGTGTTAAACAACCAAGTATAATGTTAGGCAATTTGCAATCTCTCTGAGCCTCATTTCCTACATCTGTATAATTGGAATAATATTAAGACTATTTTACAACTTGGTATGAATAATAAATTAGATTTTGCATATCAAAATAAATTGCAGAGGTTTTTGTTATTATTATTATTTAGCACATGCTAAATGAATATATGCAGCTAGTGTTGTTGAAGTAATACAATTGTACTCTGGGCTTTTCCATAGAAAAGGTGAAAAAATCTTACAATAATGGTTGAGATATATGCTTTGGCAGTGAATACATAAATCCATTTAAAAAATCAACATTAATCTTCTACCTTCTAGAAGTAAATCAGACAGGGTGCTGCTGGCGAAACAAAATAAAGACCATTTATGGTCCTTAAAAGATGGTGAGGAAGGGAATATTGTTTGCCTTTCTACTCTAGAAAGGAAGACTAAAAAAAGAGGGTTTTTCCCAGTATAACTTCAGCCTGGTAGGTAGGTTGCTAAAACTTCATGCTCAGAAAGTAGAAATAAATAAATAAAGCTTTAAGAAGATATAAGGTATACTCAAGTCCATTGAAAACAGGTTATTACTGCATGTATCTCATTTATTAAATCAAGTCCCTGACATTTAAGTTAACCCAAGTCTTTTTAAAAATAAGAAATATCCAAATATATTACAGGCAGTCAACTTGTTGCTCTATAATTAAAATAATGTGCAATAAACCAATTCCCCACAAAGTCATAGAACAGCCAAACTAGTTTGAAACCAATGTCTTTGTGATGTTTAGATGTGTTTAATTTTAATTACTCAAAAAATGTAATCTAAAGTTCTTTGACAAACATTGCTTGAATGTTTAAGTGGACATATTCAGAGGATATATAATAGAACATAACACAATTGAAGGGAAAAGGAAAAGGCATCTCAGGTTTAAATATATTTCACTTAAGCTCCAAATTCTGCTTAACTACAGGAGTAGCACATTTAAGTCTTCAAAGAACTATGGGCTCTATATTATGAAAAAAAGAGGTAAGAATAATTCAAAATTGAAAACACATAGTCATTTATAGGTGGCCTTTCTAGAAGTCAATCCTAAAGACAGAAATTCAATTTAAAGGAAAAAATCATTCAAGACTATTTACTTTGCAAACAATTTCTTAAACTATGTTATTAATTTTGGTAAATGCAGCCCATACCTTGACCCTATGCAATGGAAAGAGTTTTACTTATTAAAAAAAGTAAAGTTTTATATTTGTAAAGACTGAAAGACCTAAAAAGTATACTCACAGCCAAGAGCCAAATTGAAGATAGAACAGAGAAGAAATAGGGTCAAACACCTAGAGTTAAATGAATAGCATTAGTTAAGATAAGATTTATAAATAAGTAATTAATGAAAAGGTAAATGGCTAAGGGAAAAGATGAAAATATTGGAAGAATTAACTTCAAATAGGATTAAAAAGTTAATTGGATGCATGCAAAAACAAATTAGAAATAGCAGTATCAAATCTTTCTACTTTCCTGATTAAAAGCACTCATCACTTGCAAAGATTTAATTCAGATCGGACACTCTTGTGTGACTCAGGCCCGAGTCTCCCCCTAACTTGTCTCTCAACCCTTTTACTAATTGAACACTGATTTTACATGATACTTGTAACTGAATTCAACTCAAATTTTTCTTTATCTTCTATATCATTTGAAATTATTTTAAAATTGAGACCTAGAAAATTCAATTCAGAAATACTTAAAGCAAGAAAAAGAGAGAAAAACAAGCTTTGTCGCCCAACACAAAATGTATAAAGTGGGATGGCTTTCGGGTGACTCCTAGTCAGTTCATCCAGTATTTCAAAAATGCCTTAAGGACCCACATTCTTTTGAGCATTTACTGTCGTCCTTAATGTGAATGGCTTCCTCATGGTTGCAAGATGGATGTGGCTTCACATCTCACCAGACTTATTTCCATAAGTAGGAAAGGTCACCATCCCTTCCCTGTTACTTTAAAAGCTAAGGCATCATCTCAGAAGCAACATCGGCAGATTTATCCTAACATCTCATTGATCAGAGTGACATCATGTGTCATGGGTAACGGGGGATGTTATTGCCGTGACTGATTTAGACAAAGCCAGATTTACCTTCTGGTCCAGTCTTTCCTGAAGTGTGTAGCCTTTTGTCATATGAAAAAAGTCAGAATGCTGTTAGTAGAGAAGAGCTGCTGTGGGGAAGGAAAGTAGAGAGTCAGCTTATAAGTAGGCCACAAAAATGGCTCAACACCTGCTGTATGCCAGGTACCTCTATGCCAGCCAGGTAGTCCCAGGAGAAGATGGAAAGATGGAAACCACGATTGGAAATGCAGAGAATTGAACGCTGGTCCTTCTTATTGTAAACCTATCCTGTCTTTGTGTGTGAGTGAGTGTTAAAGCATGCCTCCAAGGAATATCAGCTAGGATATTTTTATATCTCACATTTTGTCTCTTTTTGGATCCAGAACTACAAAAACGACATTAGCATTCAAAGACTCTCCCTATAAATAAGAATTTACCACTGTACTAAATATGCAGTGTGCTGCTAACACACAGAGGAAATAAGAGAGGTCTACCAGCATATGCCATTCTTTTAAAAGAACAAAAGAAAATTTGTTATTTTGATTTTTATTTTCTCCATTTCTCAAGTTAGTCTGTGTACTTGCCTTGGATATTTATGACCTTTTGATACAGAAAAAAATAAGATATTCATTACTTTGCAAAGGGAAAGGTGAATATGACATTATTGATACATCTCACTTTATTCAGTTATGTCTTTGAAAACTGGTATACATAACTTTAATTTCATAAATTTACAAAGAAAAATGCCCTTCGAAAGATTTTGTGTATAAACATGCATGTGTATATAAAAATCATGTGCACTTAACATAAAGTTTTATGTATCACTTAATATCTTAACCTTTCTTCACTATATTATTTATAAACATGATTCTTAATGGCCACAGAGTAGTCTATCATATTTATACACCATATATTACCATATATTACTTTATCATTAATCTAATTTTGGATATTTAATTTACTTCTCATTTTTCAATATTATGAATATCACTGTGATGGCATATTTATACACATTTTTTGCTGCCTTTCAAATTATTTCTTCAAGATTTTTGGACAAATTGCTAAATGTCTCAAAATGTTTCCCAGTAAAATTATATCATACCAATTTATACTCCTCAAAAGATGCTAAGAATAATAATTTATTTTAGCTATAAATACAGCTAGAACTTGCTACAGGACAAGATATAAAAGCACCAGTAATTTTTTAAAATATCTACTTTCCTTATCACTCTTATTTCAGGGTGGAATGTTGTTGATTCTCTTTTACCCCTTGTTCAAAAATCAACACCCATATGTGGGATATAAAATTGAAGGCAACAAATGAACAAGCAAGAAAAAGAAACAAAAACTCATAGACACAGCCAATAGTATAGTGGTTATTAGAGGGTCAAGATTAAAGTTGGTCACATAGTGACAAAAGAAGATATGACTTTGGGTGTGGGCACACAAATGCATTATACAAATGACATATAGAATTGTACGCTTGAAACCTATATAATTTTACTAACCAATGTCACCTCAATAAAGTTAATTTTAAAAACTCCTCCAAAATGCCAACATTCACCAAAAAACTTACTTCACTAAATTTCTAAGGCCAGAGGTAATACAAGTGCTAAAATTGACCTGAGTGTAATCATAGATCTGCACACACTTTTGATCCTGACTGAATTCTCTCCTGTTCTCAGGTTTAGCCTCTCCTAACTGGTTTCTCCTATCCCCAGCCATTCTTTCTGTGGTAAGGCAGACTTAAGCAGACTCCTAACTCCATGGAAGGGGCAACTCCATGCCACTCAGGCTGTGATGCCTAAATGTTCCTTAGACAGTGTTGTCTGAGATCTGACTAATAGAAAAACTTTGAGTGTTCAAATCATCTAGTTATTGGAATTAGTAATAATGGTAACATAAATCATGATATATGGAGCCAGCTAACTGGGAAGTTAATTCAAGGCCCATCCTCAAACTTGCCTTCTTTTAACCAGTGGCTCTGCTCCACCTTTTCTCCACCTGCCAATCATATTTATTCTTGCTTATTGGTTATTCATTCTTACTTTATTTCCTATCTTGCAGTAGCCCTGAATTGTAAACCCCCAAGCTAATCCTCAGATAAAATATAGACAAGATGTCTTCTTCTGGCGTGTTAAGCAGCACGTGAGGGATAGGTATTAAATGAGTATTTTTTGGAGTTTAAGAAGAAAATCATTTGATTATAAAATCAATATGGATTATAAAGAAATTATCAAATAAAATGAATCAAAGAAAATAAGAGTGATCTATGATCCTTGTGATAGCAGATAACTTATTATTAACACTTTGGTACATAGTGTTTCAAATCTGTATTTTGAAGTATCTTCTATGATTTCCTTATGAAAAAGAGAGTGTATCCAGAATTCCTATTTGTGAATAATATTCCCTAATAATATATTATAAATTCATTTCAATACACATTCTTAAGTGTTTGTAATGTCTATTTCAATGGGACATATTTTAATTGCTTTGTACCCTCCTATTATTTAGATGTAACATAATTTATCTCAACCAATTTTTATGGTTGGAGACTTGGCCACATTTCTACATTTCACAATCACAAACTGAGTTAGGTTGAATAGATGCCATTATTCACTGAGTGGCGGAGGACTAACAACAGGAGCCTCAGGGTCCCCAGAAAAACTGAACTCTTGCCAGAGCTCTACCACTCACTTACATGTACAGCTTTGGGAAGTCACTGAACCTCGATGTTCAAATAAAATGTGGGATTAAATGATCTCGAAGTTACCTTCAACCTGAAGATAATAATTTGATATTAGGCAAACCATTTATTTGCTTTATAAGTCTTTAGTTGACCTTGGTTGTTGTAGTCTATGCCTGCCCCTACCATGACCTAAGTTTCTCACATTGTGGCTGCTAAAACAAATTACAACAAATTTCATGGATTAAAACAACAGAAATGTACTTTCCCACAGTTCTGGAGGTTGTAAGTCCAAAACCAAGCACGTTTGCAAAGCACGTTCCCTCCAAAGGCTCGTCGAGGAGAGAATTCGTTCTAGCCTCTGCCAGCTTCTGGTGGCCCAGGGATTCTTGGACCATCCCAATCTCTGCCTCTCTGGTCATGTCACTCTCTCCTCTTCTGTCTCAAATATCGCACTGCCTCTCTACTGTAAGGATAGGTGTGACTGCAGCCAGGGCAAACCCAGATGATCCAGGATAAATACCCCCTCTTGAGATCCCTAACTTAACTGCATCTTTTACCACATGTAGTATTAGGGGCTAAATGTTTTTCATTCCCCACAAAATTTGTATGTATCTTAATTCCCAATGTGATGGTATTAGTAAGTAGGGCTTTTGGAAGGTAATTAGGTTATTAGCATGAATGACCTAATTAGCTCATGAACAGAATTAGCATCTTCATCAGACAAGACACAAGAGCCTGCTTCTCTCTTGGGTTCTTCCATATGCGGGTAGGAAAGAGTCATTTACAATCCAGGAAGAAAGGGTTCCTTTATCACCCACTGGATCTGCCAGGACCTTAATCTAAGACTTGGCTGTCTCCAGAACTGTGAGATATAAATTTCTATTGTTTGAGCCATCCAGTGTATGGTATTCCATCAAAGCAACCAAAACTGACTAAGCCATATAGTAATATCCACTTTTTTAATATAAGGTGATAGATGCAGGTTCCATGGATTGGTGCATAGATATATCTTTTTGGAGGTTACTTTTCAGCCTGGGAAAGTGCTCAATATATAGTTTTCCTCTGAGCTGTGTTCCATGCCCAGGGCCAATAGAAAACATTCAAGTTCAACCAAACATTAACATGGCTAGGAGTAGCTAACAAGGCTCTGCAAAATAAATACTTTATTTCACTAAAACTTTGCATTTAAATATTCATGGTTATTAGGATCTGAAATGATGGGAAAACTAACAATAGACTAACAGGGTTACATGCCACATGAGCAGAGGATGAAGCTAAAGGGCCTGGAAGGGCCTCTTTTATGAAAGGCATTTTATATAACACCCACCAGACTGTTTTATCTTATTTTTTAACAATATATGTAACTTTGCAGAATGATATAGCAGTGTAGAAAACAGGCAAAATGGATCAGACCAAGAGCACAGGTCCAGTTAAGAGACTCTTGCATCAAGTTAATGGGTAAAAGATGGAAAACTGAACGATGCAAGACACGACAGAGGTAGAAATGAGAAAAGCCTTGGTGATTCATTAGACATGAGAATCCTTTGCCTTTCAATTCATTTGTTTTAAAAGTAGCTCCTAGTAGTAATTTGGTGTTAATTGCATTCCACATGGGCTATTTAACATGGTGTTTTGAAAGGTTCCGTCCGGAATGGTAAGTTATATTGTGTGCCACCACAAGGCAGGGTGCTTATTTGATCGTCAGTCATGCATCCCCCAACCCATTTGGCACCGTGCCGCACGCAGTGGCCTGGGAAGCACTCAGAGAGCCCTGCCAACAGCAGCTGGTGGTGGTGGCACAGCTGAGTGAGTGTGGAACGATTCACAAAGAGAAACAAGCATCAGCAGCTGAGCCGGAACTGGCGAAGATAGGGGTGTGAAAATCCTGCTCCACGCCATTAGGTACGCTTTGCCCCTTAGGAAACGCATGCTGTCCTATTAAGGGTCATATAAGCCAGAGGCTAGGATGAGGTCTAGAAGAATGTGCTATAGAAAAATTCCCTCCTTCCTTTCAGGGAAGTATAAGTGCTTGTTCTCAATGCCAAAGAGCTAGATGGAGTTACTGGCACACCTTCTCACCCAGCAGGAGAACGGTCAGCAAATGAAGGACAAACTATTAAAAGCCTTACAAGTTGGGAGGGGCTCAAGAAAATCAGGTACAACCCCACCCCCTTTTTAACAGGTGAAGAAAGTAACATCCAGAGAAGATACATTATTTGAATACTTGAAGAAAGCCACACAGCCAAGTAAGTAGCTGTCACTTGAACCTCGGTTCTCTTACTACAAATACATTGTCGATTCTAGTACTGTAGACCCATTCGGTTTTACCCAGCAACTAAGTTAAGTAGAGGCCTGCTGTAAGTCCTGCACAAATAGTTAAGAGATGTAGAATATGTTCTCAAATACCCACTGAGGCAAATGTAGGTTTATCATTGTTCACCTGGAAAATAATATAATAATTAATAACTAATAATACAAAAACACTTGTTTTGTGTACTCAACTGTAAACCTACTTTTTCTCCCACCCTGTGCATCAGTAACTAAAGTTTTGATCATGAAAACATTTTAAAAAACTACTCTTGGCTTTGATTTCTTCACTTAAAAATCAGGACAAGTCAGCTATACTACTAATATCCCTATGATGAGAAATAAATGAGGTTAAAAAATAATAGGACAAAGCCATTTCATTCGTAAAAATTTGGCTTATGTTCTTTAAGTTTCTGTAAATTGTTAGGAATCTTAGGTGAGTGCTGAATGCTGGCTTCAGATGGAGAAGAAATGAACAGGGAGGCAGAGAAATCATTATTAATACAGAAGATACAGGGCAAAGGTTTTGACAAGGCTGATTTTGTAATTTTAATTCTTATGAATAATAATCCCTGATAATCAAGTTTGGTGAGGGGAGGAAATGAAAAGAGAAATGTTAATAAAACGTTTAGAAAAATCAAGTTGAATGAGCAGGAATGGAAGAAGAAAAAAGAAAAGAGTACAGTTTCAAGAAATAGATTTTTACAAAGAGCTCTGAGTTTAATAAAAATGGACCCACACCACAGCTTAAAGTTCATTTTAGGTGTACAAAGGATCTGAGAAGATAATAAGAAATTTGTAGAAATAAGTGAGGCATAATATGCCTGGGTTTAGATGTAGGCATTATGGACTAAGAAAGATGCTAAATTTATTATTCTGAATTATTTTTAAAGGTTTTATTTTTGTCCTGCATTGTTTTTATGAGTTTTTGAAAGCTATGGAGGCTCAAGAAAAATATACATACGTGTATATGTACCTACCCATATAACTACATATACAATTATATCTATAGAAATATAGGCACATTTGTTTATACCTACAACTGTGCCTACAGATACAGAGGCTTGCACATGTATGTCCATAAAATTTTATGGAGTTCATAGATAGCCTGAAGGTGGTCTATGGATTACTGGACCAAAAAAGAAAAAGAAAAAGGGAAAACAATTCTACCATTCTCTACAGATTGGCTAGAATATTTATTTTCATGTTCTGATTGTTATTTATCTAAGTAACAGAGAAGGCAAAATTCTGAAAAAAAAAAAACATTAATACTATGGCATAATATAGCATAACAAAATGAAAGTTTAACCATAACTCTTTAAGCTAGTTCTAAAGTAAAGGGGCAGGTTTCTCACAACTCAATTTATGTATAATAAAGCACAGCTCATCCCATATGATAACTGGTAAGTTAAGTGGAAAATCTGGTTAATGCAAGATAAAAAATAAACACCTGAACATAACATTTTAATTTATGTATGTATATATATGCAAAGTACCTAACAATACTTTTCTGTTTTACGATTTTGGCAACTTTGATCCTGATTATGTAAAGGAAAAGTAATCCAAGTTCTTTGCATTTTACAAAGAATACTTTAGCTTTAGAATACAAATGCTTAAGCAGTAGTATCCCTTAACCAGATACTTGAAGCTAAGTGATCTCAGTCAAATTATTTAAGTTATTTAAGTCTTACTTTCTGAAACTTCATGGGACTGTTATTAATTTTGAATGAAATATGACTTCAAAGTATTCAATAAAAGGGCTACATCATAATCAACCATCAGTATATGTTACCATTATTATAATAATAACAATGATGATAATAACTTTAAATATATCCAGTCCAGACAGGGACTGGTTATACTTGCATGGAAAACAAAAGCATAACACAGAGATCTAAGGAAGTCAGAAATAGAACAAAAAATGCAGATGGTGGTGACCATCAGAGAGTCACAGACAAGGTGGTGTGAGGCCAGCAAGTGAGAGTCCACTTCTCTGCAGGCTTTTCCCTGAGCTACCGGGCCTTACAGACAGCAGCATATGGCTCTGACTAGTGTGACCACAAAGAACATGTTCAGACTCAGGATGGCTTTTAGTTAGAAGGTAAGGTGGAAAGAATTCTGAATAGAAGTCAGCAAATGGCTTGTGAGTCCTGAGCAGCCTGGCTCACCTTGAGAACACAATAAGAACATTTTGGTTTAATTTCCAGATTCATAAAAGGACAGGAAAGAGTGCTACCAACCCAAACATCTACTGTTATTATCCCTATTCCTCATGTCTGATTTTTCTACAAAGTGTTTTTTTGAATATTTACATCGTAGATCAATAGTAATTTATATTGGGTTTTGAAAATATTTGAAAATACTTCTTCAGGGATCCTGGATTAGGAATCACTACGTAAGATAATCCCCAAGTTCTCTTCAGCTCTCCAAAATTTATGACTTTAATATATTCTATCAATATACCTATGTGGAAAATAAACAGCACAATTTGCTAGGAACAAAAATATTTTCTCCTTGCCATTTATTATCTCTCTCTCACACACACACATACTTGCATACATACCTACACACAGATTTTATCAGATTTTAAGGTAATCACAGTTAGTGGCATAAATGAGACTAGGACGTAAAATAAACTTTTACTACCTTTCAAAAAAGACATTTTTCCTTTTGTTCCTTGGACTAGCACATATGCTTTCAATTTGCTCAGGTACTGGAACACACATAAAAGCAGTGTTTGTGTGAATACACCAGAATTTATCTATGTCATTAAATTCCCATGTCAGACTGCTCATGTTGTAAAATCAAAGGAAGGAGACTGAATTGAACATTTTAAAAAGTCAATTTTACTTAGCCCACAAGGAAATTATTTCTTAGAAGACAGGCCAGATAGGTACAAAGAAACTAGAGTACTAAAATGCCAGTTTCTTTGTCTACCTATAGATTAGGCCTAAGCAAAAGATGGATTACATATAAGGAAAGAATGACTTTCAAAAGTCAGAAGGGAAAGGGAATATAAACATCTTGATATAAATTGAACGCTGAAGTCGATGAAACTAAGTTTAAGAAGTTGAGTAACTTGATCTATCATATAATTAGTTAGACAATACTAGAGTGTACGTGATCAGAGAAACAAAATGAAATCAGAGAAAGAGAGAAAGGAGACTGAGTCTTTTTACAATCTGTTTTTAGAAGCGACAAACCACAGATTCTGCCACATTCTATTCTTAAAGGTAATAGTATCAAATCATTTGTGAGTATATTTTTAAAGCCACCATGACATCCCTATTTTCAAATTAGATGAATAACTCTCTAAGACTGCTGGTTGTCTATCTCCTTAGGTACTCCTCTTAACAGTTACTGTTGTTTTTGAAAGTCAAGAGCTTCTGCTTCAAAAGTTTAGGCTATATTTTCTCTGTTTAGCAACTTGTAGACAAAAAAAAAAAAAAAAAAAAATTCTTATATGTACTTTACAAGAACTTCCTGTCTTTATAAAATAGTAATTGTGTCCCATTTTAGTCTTCTTGTCCCTTGCCTAAAAACATCACAGGAGAAATATGAATTATAGAACTATGACTTTGACCCTTAAAGCACTAGTATAAAGGACCCATGGACATGACCGAAGGGTAGGGACTGACTGCAGGAGTGAGGGTTGGGAAGGGCAGGGGAAAAATTGGGACAACTGTAATTAAACAACAATAAAATAAAATATATTATAAAAAGAATTATGACTCTGAAACAGTTTAGGGACCATCTGCTCTAAATAAGACTGCTTAAACCATACCTGCAAGATACATGTAGACAATATAGACATTCTAAGCAACTGTTTGATTTCATGGCTGATGATACTCAAGTTCAAAGATGTAACATGATTTACCAACCTCGCAGTACTGGGAATCACCTCAGTAGTGGCATCTTCATCTATGTCTACTTCCATTTCATTATCTCACCATTTCGTGTACTCTTTAATCATTGATTTTCTTCTCATCTCTATCAATTCACACCTAAACCTAAATTCCTCCCCACTTGCATCAGGATATACATATCTTCCCCAGGTTGTCATGAAGAAGCTTCTTAGTCTAGTCCATAATGATTTTTCAGATGTAGACTTTAAAGTGTCTGAGGCAGGAACTTTTTTATTTTGTTCACTGCTGGGCCCCTAGGGCTTAAGGAGGTGCCCAGTTCATAACAAAAGCTCAATGCGAATGTTAAGTGATGGAAAGTATGGAGCAAGCCCGTGGCTGTGACCCAGGTGAGCAAACTACTCACCATTACCAACTTTTCCACAAATTGTCTCCCCTGCCTGGATTCTATAAATAGTTATTCTTCCCAATATGATTAACAGATGTAATTCTACTTAAAGTAAAAAATAATTAGGTTTATGTATAATAATTATGTGATTGATATCACTGACAGTTCAAAGTATTTAGAGTTAACTTGGCTCAGGGCTAAGAATTACTGACAAGTATTTTTGGAGGCATAAAGTAGTATTTGAAGAAATCATGAAGACTAATTTTCTCATCTCTGATTTAAAAACCAAAAAGACTCAAGTACATAAAATCTAAGTGATTTGTCCAATGTTCCTAAGATAGCTAATAAAGTAGCAAAGATCAGAATCCAAGTTTATAAAAAGTTCATTCATTGTTTTTACCAATTAGCTTATCACTAACTCTGACACGTCTTTGTGAAGAACGCACGAAGTTAAGGAAGCCTTAGACATTGAAAAGTTTGTAAAAAATAGAGATAAAAACAATGTAAGCAGAAAACAACATTAACAACCAGTGTGAGGTTAATATGGATATTCAGAAAATGTATCAAGTTTAAGAAAATTTTCTGTGTGAAGATAAAGAAAAACTACATTTTCAAGAGATGGCCTACTGTTTCAAGGGCACAGTTATGAAACCACATTATAAATCAATAGACCTGGGATGTATCCTGAAACAGTATCTGATACTTTTCTACAGAACCATGTAAAGCACTATCTCCACTGTGACCAGGATGTGTGAGTTCTCTGCATGGGGCAGAGGGTGGATGCCTCCCATGAAATAAATTTAGATGGTCCTCTTTGTGGCAATCATTATTTGTAGTGTGAATGAGTACATACACATGAATAAATATATGTAATGAGTTTGATCAAATAATTTCACCCACAAGGATTAGGAAAACATGAGAAATAAATACTTATCTTCTCTTGACATAGACAAAGACCACACAAGGAACCAGACCTGAAGCCTCCTGCCCCCAGCCTGGACATTTCTGGGAAACACACCCTGGCACCTTTTCATTTAGCCACCCTTCATCACACTGCTGTGTATGGATTTCTGAAAAATGAAATCCTGTGGAAAATGTGATACCTTAGGGCAGCAATTTTCAACCTTTACTATCTCATGGCACACATAAACTAATTACTAAAATTCTGCTGCACACCAAAGAATATAATTTTTGCCAATCTGACAAAAAGAATAGCTGTAATTTTGATTCATTCACACTGGATTGCTATTGTTGTGTTGGCTATTGTCATTTTTTAAATTTGACAATCTAAGGAAATAGAGGTCCATGCCCCTGACCACATTGTTGGGTACTGCATGTTTTCAGAAATCTTGTGGCACAGCAGCAGAAAATCACTGCCATAGGATATTGTGTTCCTGTGAGGAGAAGGGCTGGGTAAGGGAAAATATTTCTCAAGATAGTGCAGCCAATCACGGCAATGATGAACCCAGGCAGATTTTAATGTTTGGTTCTTTGCCTTGGATCTTAGGAATTGCCATATTGAGCATCCAGGTTATTTTCCACCCTGTCCCCTGTCTCCAGGACCCTAATTACCTCTGGTTAGTCTCCATCCTTTACATCCTTTACAATAGTAAAGCATGTTGTGTGTGTACAGTCTCAGTTTGGTGATGTTATGGAAAATACATATATAAGTCCATCAGGAAATGTGCCCTTCTCTGCGATACCTTCAGTGAGGTCAACACAGTGGCAGCTGCTTTGCCTGAGGAGAGAATTTCCCTGGAATTAGTCATTGGGTCTTTGCAGAAGGATTGGCGGCACTAGAGAGGCAGCAAACTTGCAAAAAGAATCACCTTTAAAATTAGTAGAGTCAGGGATAATTGGGAAATTCTCCTTTGCTCGAATGTCTGCGAGAACAGGGCTCCCATGTGCCTGGGGCCATGGACCGGCAGGAACTGGGCTTCACAGCAGAAGCTGAGTGGCAGGCAAATGTGCATAGCTTCATCTGTATTTGCAGCTGCTGTTCCCCATCATTCCCATTACTTCCTGAGCTCCACCTCCTGCAACATCAGCAGTGGCGGCATTCAATTCTTATAGCATCATGAACCCTACTGTGAACTATGCATTCAATGGACCCAGGTTTGCTCTCTCCTTATAAGAATCTAATGCCTGATGATCTGAGGTGGAGCTGGGGTGGTGATGCTAGCGCTGGGGAGCGGCTGCAAATACAGATTATCACGAGCAGAGAGGTCTGACTGCACAGAGAGCATAATAAATCAACTGCTTGCAGACTCATATCAAAACCCATCAGTGGGTGGCAAGTGACAATTAAGCTGCATCTGGTGGCAGCTATAAAGCCATCTCCCACTCCCCATCTGTGGAAAAACTGTTGTCTATGAAACTGGTCCCTGGTGCAAAAAAGGTTAGGGACAGCTGTGCAAGAAGAAGACCCTTAAAAGTGATGAGGTTAACCATTGGAGTCATGCAAAATATTATAATTTTCACAATTGTTAGGTGGGGGAGCAGAACGCAAAACCATATGCATAATGTGATCGTACTTCAAGTAAGCATGGTCAATACCTATGTGTGTGTGCATGTGTGCATGTATATTGTGTGTGTGCATTTCATATAATTATATACACCTCTGGTTACAATTATACATGATATAAAGATAAAACCATTTTATACACATGCCTAATACAGTTTACAAATAAAAGACTAGAATTTAATGGCAGAAATTTAATTCTCTAAAAATTTATCAATGGGTTTCTATTTAGAATTTAACATTATAAATTATTCCAGTGTTGGACTTTTCTATATTTTCTACAAGTGGCATCTACTTCTTTTGTGTTTAATATGAATGGTGTTTTAAATCCTGAGTAATGGTTACTATTTGAATAGCGGTCTAGGTAGAGGTTTCTTTAGAGAAACCTGGGAACACCAAGGTCTCCTCCATTATAAATCCCCACTTGTTTGCTTTAAAAGCAACCTGAGTTCTGGCTGGTGGCACAGTGGATAAGGTGCTGGCCTGCAAACCCAAAGGTCGCTGGTTCTGCCTTGGAGCCTGTGACACTGTGGCCCACCTTGTAATGCCAACTTCCCATTAGCTCAGGTATCTAGTCCATCAAGACCCAATGCTGTGAAGGTTTCCTGATTATGGCTCCTGTATTGTTCCTTCTTATTGACACTCCCCTTTGGCACCTTTTCATACATCATCTCACTTTCTCTGGACTCACACTTCTTGCTTACACTGCCTGCTGTGCAGTGATTGCAGATGTGAACTAGATTGTAAGGCCAACAAGATCAAGGGCTCCTAGTTGTAAGATGCAGTTTCATGTTATTAGACTTTAATGAAATGCCACACCTTCTAAGTAACTGATTGTTTTGCCAGCTACTCAACAAGAGCCTTTCTCCTGACAACTATTACATCATGGTCTGTTTTATAATGACTTGTGTGCCCTTTTGGGGCAGCAAGAACTTGTGACTAACAGAACAGAGCACTGGGTTGGAAAGCAGATGGCCTGGATTCACCTTGAAGCTTCACAACTTAATGACTTTAGCTAAGTCACTTTGCTTAGATAACCTTGGTTTTATTGTCTCATACACTTCTAGAATTTTGAGGGGGAGTCAAATAAAATAATGTTCACAAAACCACTCTAAAGAACCTGCAAACGATTGACCATTCTTTTGGCCTCTAAAATACCCAAAACAAAACTTGTTACCTTCTGAGTACTGCTCAAGTCTTGTTGCTTAGGTTAATAAATAATGAATCCATGAGACATTCATGCAACATTAACCAAACAAAACTTTGAGAGCAATCCCATCCCAGGATGCCTTTTCAAAGATCAAATTTTTCCAACTTTCTTCAAAGTGAATGCTTTGATGTGCCTCCTGTGCCCATGCTCGTTTCTTCTCATCGCTGGTTTATGGGAGCTCGCCTCATTTATGGGCAGATTGCTCGTGTCTCTGATGCCTCCCATTTACAACCAGCTCTCATGCTGCCCCATATTTCTTGTTGATGGCTTTTAAAAAGCAAACCAGCCCATCACCCCAGCATAGCCAGCGCAGTTTTCCTGTTGGATTTTGTTCATCTGTGTACAAGGCCACAAAATACACATAAATGTGCTTGACACAGCCCAGTGGTGGGAAAATAGGAGCGTGATAATCTTGTATTTCAGGCAAGAAGTAAATGGTATTCCTATACCCCAAAGAGAGGGACATGAGAAGTGGTTAGAGCATCCAGCTAACAGGTCCAGCTAATATGTCCTCATATAAATGATACTGACAGAAGCTAGGAAAAAAGTGTATAATTTGGAATTTAGTGATGGTAACAGCTAAGATGGTGAATAGGGCAATGATACTAATGAAAACAACACCTATTTCAGTATTATCATAGATATAACTTTTTGTTGTTCACAAACATTTGCGGTAAATAGGGCACTGACTATTAGCTCATGTAAGAGATAAGGCCATTGAAGTTATACTGGGTAACTTTTCCATGCTCCCTTCATTCACTGATGAGCTTATGTGAACATCTATAACTGGTCCTATGTCTGTAGCGCTGTTCCAGAGGTGTCTGCCCTTGAGTGCTAGCCTGTGTTCTATCAGTGGAGGTTATTTAATTCCCAAATAAACAAGTAATGTGTAAGAGGACAAAGATAATGACCAATGGAATGGTAGCAATACACATAATCGTAACTTTAAAAGGCAAATTTCTGGAAGAGAGGGTAGACAGTGGTCTTCTTGCACAGTGAGTGGTCAAGAAATGTCTCTGAGGGGTAAATATGTGACCTAAGGAGGGGGAAAAAGAGATGGCCAATGGGAAAGCCTTTGAAAACAAATTCCAGAAAGAGGGAATTAGAAGTACAAAGGTTATAAAATAGGAGAGGGCTTGATGCTCTATAGAGTGTGATGTTTAGATATCTGTGTGGCTAGCATCTAGTAGCAATGAAGACACAGATTAGGTTGAAATGGTAGGGGTCAAATTGTGCAAGGTTTATAACTCATGGTTCAGGATTCATATAGTAATTTATTCTTTCTCCAGCTGCTTGATATCAGCCTCTCCATGACATTTTGAACACTGGCATAAATCTTATTTAATCCTGATGTGTTTTTGTATTACATTGTTAAAATTGCATGCCTAATACTTGCTTTTGAATCTTTTTATTTATCATCTCTTAACCTGTCTATGCATGATTGGGATAAAATTTATTCAACTCTCATGAAATAATTAAATAACCATACCTTGTGTTCTGGAAAATATTGTATAAAAAAACAAAATATCTATTTCTTAAAAGCTTGATAGAAGATGCACGTCAGACTTAGTTATATACATTTGGTGTACAAGTTAGCATAATAACTATGAAAAATGATTACGTTAGTGATTTTTAATTAGTATAAGAAATGTAAAATTTTGAGGTTTTGTTAGCGAACTTTATGGTGGTCAAAATACCTGGGTTGTCTAATGTGTTTTTGAAACTGTTTGTATTGTTCCATAGGGTATAAGTATTGAGTGAATTCTTCATTGTTCATGTTTCACAATCGTTCTCTAAGCTAGATGTATAACTGGCCCTGTATCTAGCAACTGGCTCTTGATAACTAGCAGTGTCAGCTGATCTCATCCCTAATGTATTGTCACAGTTACTCTCACACGCTACAGAAGTGAGAATGGGAGAGAACAATGCGGGCAGATGTGTGCAAGTGAGCAGCCGGGCAGCTGGTGAAGGGCACACAGGAGCTCTTTGCACCATTGTAATTGATCTGTGGACTCCAAAACATTTTAAAATAAATGGTGCAAATGAATAATACTGCTGAAACAAATCATTTTTTAACAACTGCAGGAGCAGGCGTCCTCCCTCTTTCTCTTGATCTGAGAATTTGCAAATCCCTAATGAACTTAATAAAAGTGGTTAATTCACCTTCAGCTGATGTAGGATAGTCTTTCAGCCCTTAGCTCAATACCAATAATTATAGTGAGCCTCCCACTGTAAAAATGGCTTCTCAAAAAAATCCTTGTGTAACAATTACAGAAATATCAATAATTGTTTATAAGGCTCTGAGCACTGTTATTAATACTAAAGGCCTCTGCACCCTGAATCATGACTCCAGTACCTCCCCAGCCTCAGTACACCACCACTCAACAATAAATCCTCTATAATTATAGAACAAATTACCTTGTTATTTTAAGCCTAAATTAGATGCATTTAAATAAATTAAATGTAGTACACAGAAATAGCTTTAAGAGCCAATGTATTAACCAGTTAGCTATGTTTTTCCCTTGTCTTTTTTCATATAAAAAAAAAAAAACAATAAACTTGAAAATACTCAAACAAAAAAAAGGAAAGGAAAAGAAACAAAGTTGAGGCACCTGCATTTTTACCCATGTAATCATCTCTGAAGGGTACATAAGGACCAAATAAAGTAGATTAAAATCTCTCTAGTCATTTGTCATTGATAGTGATATCTCTTTCTCTTCTAAATGCATAGTAACTTCTTCCCAGAGCAGCACTGATAATGTCCAGATAATAAATTTTCTAAGGGTGTGTAAAGTTATTACAGTATGAGGGCGTGTGCAGAACAAAGTGGTTCAGCCTCGAATGAAGCAGACTTCAGGTTTCAATCTGCTTGCTCTACGAGAGCCTTCCAGGCTGGGCTGGCTATGTTTTCCAACCATGGAAAGATCAAACTTGGGGTACTTTCCTAAGGCGGACTGTAGACCACTTACTGTCTCAGAAGTTGTCTATTACGTTCAAGTTCATGACTCTCATGAGATTTCACTTTGTTGTTATTGTTAAGTTGTGGTGAAGGGGAATACAAAGGCTACAAGGAAAAAACGTTTCTTTCTCTGGGATTCCATGGCAGTTTTTCATGCCACATGCACGCAGCTCGCACTGTGTGTGTTATGGTAATGGTAAACATATCTGTCATCCCAGCCAGGATAAATGCCCCTTGAGGGAATGAATTGTGTCTTATTTATCCTGCTGTTTCCAAGGTTCTGTACATGTCTGGTGCACACAGGCACTTAATTATTTTTGGAGTGGGATGTAATCCATTCATTCCCTTGGAGGTTCACAAAACTTGAAACTGAAATGCCTAACTAAATTCAAGAGAAAAGAGGGCCCAAGACTAACAATACATCATGAAAGTAGCTTGTTTTTTTAACAAAATTGAGAGAGCCTCAACCTATTAACTGCAGGTTTTCTCTAGGGGATTTAGGCCTTAATAAAAATTACCAGGTTAAATTAGCCAGAAAATAGGAGAAATGGTGTAATGTGATGTGAAATGTCAAAGATAGAAGCTAAGAAAGTGTGCCTGGTCTCCTTCCCTGAAAAATATTCACTAATCTTCACTTTTCTCAAATCTCAGAAGACAAATTAGAATTTATAAGGGAAAATAATCAGAGACACATAGCCTGTAGGTAGACTTCAACTGCAGCTGAGTATGTGTATCTATTCAAAATTCAAGATGTTAATTCTTTGTTCTGCTTTTCGTCTCCCCAAAGGGTGAAGCCAGTGAAAACACCATTGCTTCATAGACTAATGTGTATGCCAAAGGCTCTCTTTTCTGTTCTCTATAGATAAGAAAGGTTTTTGTGTTAAATAAAACCTAAGCTGCCAACAAATTCCACACTTGGGTCATTTGCCTCAATTAGCTGAAATATAAGGAAACTAAAATTAATGTATCCTTAGGCTCATCATTTTCCATCTATGAAGTCAGTCTTTTCAGGGAGTTAAAACTCTAGTACTAACAATTTTGAGCTAGTGATTTAAATGCAATAGATTTATTGGACAAGGTAAAATTATTTGTTTTAATTCAGCTAGTCAACACATTCTTAATATTCTATTAGATAAATATCAAAAACATGTGAAAACAAAAGACAGCTGAAGGCTGGTCCTAGCTTAATGAATCATGGGCTGCAGTGAGAGAAAAGAACATTAAAATTAATTTTGGAATTATGATGGATTTTAATAAAATAGTTAATGTAAGTGTATTTCTTTTCATGAAATATTTGCTGTAGAATACTTTAAACTTGGCCCATTTTATTTAATTTCTCTGGTTTGCTCTTTAAGCTTCCCTTTAAAAAAAAAAAAAAAAAAAAAAAACACCTAGAAAACTCCTATGTAGTATTAGCAATCATTTTTTGAAAGGAAATAATTGCAAAAGCATTATGGAAATAATCCTGTAGTTAACTTCTTTGTATTTACTGGTCAAGCCCTTCTAGTTTGTGAACTTTGGGTCTGCCATAATTCCTAGAGATAGGAATATCCATGGGATATGCTTCAGTAGTGGGTGACTGTCCTACCTCTGAAGGTAGGTTACTGCCTGATCCAGGTTTCTTGATTTCTCTGGCCAATAACTTGTTTTTATTTCTTGATTCTATGATTTAGTATCTTTCCTGAAATCTCTATTCTAATAAACACACCAATCACTATTTTTCCCCTCACATTTTGGAGCAATTCTCTGCTATTTCTACTTCCCCTATCATCACACCTTTTAGGCAGAATCCTTGAATGCTATATAAAACAAATGAATTACTGACCCTCAATATGGCATTATTTTTCCAACATTAAATCTGCTAACCAACTTTTATCAGTTATAATCTATGTGTATTTACTAGATCCAGACATTTATGTGACCTGAATAAGAGATTATTTATTTTTGCTTCCGGCCAAGTTACATTAACCTGAAGGAACATACTCCCCCCACCTTGTATAGTTTCTAGGACTGCTATAACAATGTACAACCAACTGGTGGCTTAAACAACAGAAATCGATTGTCTTACCCTTCTAGGGGCTGCAAGTCTAAGATCACAGTTCCTTTTGAGTACTTAAGATAAGAAAGAACTTGCTTCCTGACTCTCCCTATCAGCAAATGGTAAATGTTCTCTTCCAGGCCCTACACTTACAAATAATAAAGTCTTCACATGGTCAGGAGAAATCTGATACATAGATCTCTTTTAAAGCCAAATTTACCACTTTTAAAAATGGGTATTATTTTATTTTTTATGTTAAAATGAATTTCATGTTAGCAAGTAATGCTGATAATAGGTGGTATGCATAGACATACTTATTTAAATATAAATATATATTTAACTTGGGAAATATTACCAGCAAGATTATGTAAGTTCCTGAAAACATTACTGATCCATGAAATCCCAAAGCAGGATACCACATTATTTGTCATTGATATAATTTTCCACTGTTGCTTCTTCTGCGTGAGTGGTGGGGCGGGGGGAAAGAAGAGGAGGAGGAGGAGGAGGAGAGGAGGAAGAGGAGGAAGAAAAACAGTATTTTCTCTCTAGAATAAGTATAAGACGACAAGTGAAAAAAAAAAAAAAGAAAGAAAGAAAGAATACCTTCACCCACTAGAAAACATGATCCAATCAATGCTCTGCAATCTTACGAGCCACAAAATTAGCAACACCCCCTTCTTAAGGATGCATTAAAACAAAGTCTTCCATCCATGTAAGAGGTTTCAGTAATTGAGTCTCCAGCTAAAGGAAGATTCATTCTTGCCCCACTCTTTGCCTCAAATACTCATCCTCACCCTCAATCTGGTAAACTGAACAAAAAGAAACAACCTTCAAAGTTTCCCAAAACTGCTAACACTTGCTCTCCCTCAGGCCTCAACTCTTACTTCTCTCTAAAGCAATAGTTGCACCTATCACCAGATTGTCCCTGTCCAAATTCTGCCACCAAAAATACCACACCAAAGGGCCTGAAAAGTGAGATTAAGTGAGTGGGCGGGTCTTCCTCCTCCAAACATGCTCCTTTCTTGGTCACCATCACCACCACAATCTGGAAAACATGGAGTGTCTAATATGGATGAGGGTGGGGGTGGACAAAAGGGTATGAAACCAACAGGGTTTTAGGAAATAAATTGGGTATATTGGATTCCAACAGAGAAAACTAACACAGGGTGTACTTATTCTCCAATAAACCTCTGCATAGCTAGCTACACAGTGCTAACCATGTCAATCCCTTTGTTGGGAATGTGAAAGGCAGGCTTTGTTGTTTGTCTTCTTTCCTCCTACCTGTGCTGTCCAAACTCATTTTGGGTCCTAAGCTGACCGTTATGGTGCCTGCCCCCCATAATAAACCTCCATAAAGGGACTGTTTCCCAATGTCACATATGAGATAAAGCAAAAACAACATTGCCATCTTAGTGTAACTCATCTTTAATTAGAAAAGGAAGAGGAGAAACATTGGCAGGCACACATTTCGGAGTACAGATTTTTTATCCGACTTTACATCAACCCCGCCACAGTTGACAGCAGGCAGAGCCTGTAGAAGCATGGCACCAGACCCTTTTTCATTTGGGGCTGCTGCGATTGCTCGCTCCACCTTCTTTTTCATTGAATTTAGTGGCATGACACTGGCTAACAACATTATTCAGGTTCAGGTGCTAAATCCTACAACATGTCATCTGTACTCTATACTGTGTGTACCATGCCAAGTCATGTCTCCATCCATCACCATTTTTTCTCTCCTTTACCCTTCTCCACCTTTCCCCCACCTAACCCCAGCAATCACCACACTGTTGTCTGTGTCCACGTGTTCTTTCCCTTTTTATTTCTTTTTTGCTCCATCCCTCCACCTCCTCAGCTTTCTTGAGATGTTTCCCATTCCATTGGCAATACTCAAGCCTGAATGATTGATAATTTTATGAAGAGCAGGTTACCATGTCATTGTGTCAGTATGCTGATACAAGTTTCTGATCTTAGACTATCTTCTTTGCATTTGTGGTAAAGAGTGATTTTCCTTAACTGTAAATGGACAGTGGGAGATCTAAGTGCATTGTCATTGAGCAAACTGATTTTATCAAATATAATCAAGCCCTGGCTGGTGGCACAGTGGATAAGGTGCTGGCCTGAAAACCCAAAGGTCTCTGGTTCGATTCCCCAGCCAGAGCATGTAACCAGGTTGCAAACCAGGTTGCAAGCCAGGTCTCCAGCCAGGTCCGTGGCTGGAGGCAGGTGAAAGGCAACCATGCATTGATGTTTCTCTCCCTCCCTCCCTTCCTATCTATGGAAATCATCAATAAAATCCATATACATATATATACATATACATATACATATTATACATATACATATATATACATATACATATTATATATATATCAAGGGCAGGCCTATATATATCCTCTCTATATATATATATATAAATAGGATAATATATATAATATATAAAATATATATAAATATATAGGATATATATATAGGCCTGCCCTTGATATATATATAATCAAGTGCTGAGATACCTGGAATTCATGTTGATTGTGTAAATTTCTTATGAATGCCTCCACCGAGTTTGCAGGCAAGCTATCTTTTCTTATGAATAGGAAGGTTTGTTTTATTTTTTAATTCTCCTCCTTCTTTTCCTCTAAAACTACCTGGAGAAATGTTTTGAGAAAAGCACAGTCAAGCACATTTAAGGCGTGTGCAGCCAAGATCAAAACCCCCACCTAGGTCAGGCCTGAACTTTTGGGTGAAGGTATTTGGATTTCATCTGTGAGAAACAGGTAGCAATTGAAAGGTTAGAAGCTGAGAGGGATGATATATTTGGAGATAGTGAAGAAAATGAATCTGGCAACAGTGTATATAGACAGAGAGGTGGAGGGGAAGGAATAGGATAAAGTATCTCGTATGTCAATATTGCCCAGAAGGAGCCCTACCGCCTTCCCCATTTGTAAGAACCCTTCAGCAGATTGCCAGGTGCCCCTTGCAGAAGCGCTCTAATCGTCCTGCCCTCCCTGCTCGGCATCTGAGGTGGGTTCTTCTAACAGCATGCAGCCCCACGGAGAATTCCTCGGAGAAAGATACTCACATCCACATGCACGTATACATATTCACAATGTATACACTCATTCCGCAGGTGAGCATTTTATAGCATGTAAAATGTATCTTAAGTTATATTTCAATGACAAATAGCACCCAGGGTGTCAAATGATTTAACGCAAGATGTTCTCATTAATTCAACTCTGTGAATCTGTGCTCAGAGCACATCCAAGCCCCTGATGTGCCTTTGGGCAGCATTATTTATTTAATGCCACTTTCCCAGGGGTTGCTAGTCTGCCCTCCACACGGAGCTGCTCAAAGGGGCTTCAGAAAAGCCTTACTGTTATCTCTTCAAATCCATATCCTCATTTAATAATGTGTATTTTCCTTCCTTAGCCCCTTCCCTTAGATTTCCCATCTTCAACTCCATTTATTTGTTGAAGAAGACAGCTTTCTCCATGCGTGTTCTGTGGGCACCTCTGGTGTATGCACAGCAGGAGGATGCCTCCAGACCTTGAATTAAGCTGCAGCAAAACTCAATTCCTTCCAAATCTCTGTCCTCTTGTCAGCTCAAGTGCTTCCAATGCTCACTACAAGTTGTGATTTGTCAGCATTGGGAGCTGACTCAAGGCAACCTGACTGTGCCTAACTCCTAGGTCTTTTGGAGAAAAGAAGAGCTACTAAAATATTTGGGAACCTGGAACCTCTCCCTTCACACTCTTACAATCAGCAGTATATTGAAAACCAGCCATCGACCAAATGTTGCCTCAAAAACAATGTTTATTTTTTTTAACTTTATACTTTTATTGTGAGCAAACAGAAATCATTCATTCTGCTCTTGTGCAAGCTTCTAGCCCCGACACTTTTTCAATGCTGTGACTACCGCCCCAACCAAAGGTCCACTCGGAACACACAAGCTACCCTTCCAGAACTAAGATTCTGTCACACCTATCAATGGCCAGCCAGCCATTCTCTTAACCCAAGGACAGGACCATATTATCTCAAGCACCATTCTTCAAGGAAAGACTACTGATCTTGCTCAATCTGTATGATCTGTTTTTTGCAAGATGGGGAGTGGCTCTAGATTTGTTGATCAATTGCTATACTTTGAACACCTTTCAGAATCACCCATGAGCAACTATTTTTTTTTTTTATCATTGACCACTCTAATTACAAAATAACTAATTTCACCCACAAAAATGTTTCTGTCATTCACCAGTCTAACTTGCATATGACATGAGGTGTTTGCTCAAGATACATGTAGTTGCTTCATGTAAAATACACTTTTTCACATAATGCTTGCTACCATCCCTGCAGTGTGTATTCTTAATGAGAAGCCAAAACTAAAGCTTAAAACTATTTAGCGCATAGAAGATCTCATTGCCTATGCCAGATCATTTTAAAGCAAACTGAAGATATCTTAAGCTGGAAAGTATATTGAAAAATACTGGACTTGGCCCTGCCTGGTAGCACAGTAGATAAGGTGCCAACCTGCAAGCCCAAAGGTCACTGGTTCAATTCCCAGCCAGGGCACACAACCAGGTTGCAAGCCAGGTCTCCAGCCAGGTCTGTAGTTGGAGGCAGGTGAAAGGCAACCATACATTGATGTCTCTCTCCCTCTCCACCTCTTTCCTTTCCCCTCTAAAAATAATAAAATCTTTTAAAAAATATGACTTGGGAATAAATAAAACTGAACGCTCCTGATGAATTTCTTACAAACAATATTTATGCTCTTACAGAAGTCACTTATTCTAGTTATTAGTTCACTTCCTTCCTTCTTTATTTATTGACTATGAAGACTCTATTTCCACTCCTAATATTATACATCAACTAACATTGCATAGCACATTAAAGTTTGTAGCATAATATCCTGGTATTATTACTATTTTACAGATGGAAATGGAGCCTCCAATGGGACAAATCTGGTTCATATCTGTGGTCAAGGGCAAAGGTATTTCACTATTTCCTCCTGTGATGTTCTGTTAGAGATTTCCTTATGGAAGGCCACCTTTCTGTCTACTATCTGACTTAGGCCTTACTACAAGCAGGCTTTCAAATGTTTTCTCACAGTTCTCAATCCCTACCTTTCAGGTTCTATTATGAGCCTTAGTTCAAATTCAAGGGGCACAGCCTCTAATGCAAGGCTGTCAAACTCATTTTCACCAGGTGCCACATCAGCCTCACAGTTGTCTTCAAAGGGCCAAATGTAATTTTAGGACTGTATAAATGTAACTACTCCTTAACAGCAAAGCGAGCTGGGTAGAAACAAGGTGCAGGCCTGGGCTGGATAAAACAAGGTGGAGGGTCAGATTCAGTCCACAGGCCTTGCGTTTGCCACTTGTGCTCTAATGCCTACCATTCTGTTACTGAGTCAAGCTTCTTTTCTCAAGAGAAAGTGACTCCAATGAGATTTCTCAACCACTCAGAAGCAGACTTCTGTTAAATATGTTCTACAAATTGGCCAGATGTAACCAGCATCGACAAATCCACCTGTCACTCACTCCTGGCAATAAATATTTTAATATCTACACAAACCACATAGGAAAAAAAAATCTTTGTTGGGAAACGGAGACAGAGACAGTCTTTTAAGTTGTTCTGAGAGACATCAACACCCAGAGATACAAGTTTCTGAGCTATGTAGGTGGTTCCTTTATCTTTCTTGGTAGAACATAGCTATTTACATGGAAAAGAGAGATACCTCTATGCTTTCTAAAAATTTCTCCTGTAAGCTCCTTCTGGAAAATGTTCTGTTTCCCATGAACTTTCCATTCTGGATAACAACATCTCTGGCTCCTTTAGTCCTTCATGCTTTGGGGGATAAATAGCATGTTCGAAAGAGTTGCAGTCCAAGAAGCTACTATAGGTTGTACTGAAGCCAGAATGTACATTTCCCTGGCTCAGAGTTTAATAACAATTCCTTTCTCCCTCAAATTTTCTCTGTTTCATAAAGAGGTAAGACAAGAAGGACCTCTAACCCTTTGTTCATGGTGCATGTCTTCCCCAACTTGCTGTCAGCTAACTGGGCTCCAGCATGGCAGGTTGGCAATGCCATCAGTCTTCATCTGATCACAGGATATGGTTCTGTTTGCCAAAATAGAGACCCTGTTCTCATTAGCACTAGAGTAAAATTTACTTAAATGATTGCAATGAGTCACACACTTGAGGAACAAGGCATCAAAAACTGGTAAAACAAGAACTTTTACTCTGTATCTCAAACAATGTCCCTGACTTCCCCACTGAGCATTTATTTTTGGTGTTCTGTGAATATGCCCAGTGAAGAGAGGCAATTGTTTGCTAAGCACCAACCTATGATATGGACCGTACAATTACAGTCAAGTAGCACAACCAGCCACCACTCTACAATTCTGTCTAGTTTGATACTAGTTATAAAATAGTTTATAGAAATATTGCTACTTCACATCTAGAAAGAATGCCATATTTCTGTTTTATAATTTCTCTATGACTTCTAACTAGAATGAAGAACTCGATTTTTAAATAAAACTCCTGTTGATAAATCTATATTCTTCTAACCTATGTATCTTTGTAGTCATATATAGCTTTAGCAGCCTGAGAGCTACCAGGAGAGGAAAATATATGTATTACTTTTGTAGAATCTGTAAGTATCGATCCTGGAGAATGAACCAAGAAGTCCATCAAAGTCTTATGCTATCACTTCATTGACTTACTTCTGACACTATTCCCAAAGGGTCAAGAGGCTAACAGTTCTTCTCTTTTGTCCTTGAAATGTCCCTTTTGGAATTTATTTTCAGGTTTCAAGTTGTAACTTGACAACCATTGGCAATTTTTTTTAAATGGTGGACTAGTTCTTCATAAATATGCTAGAGCACACATTGTACTCAAAGAAGTCATTAACTCTTAGTAATTGGTGACTATAGCGGCTAGCCAGTAAAGAAATTTGCTTGGTTAATGCTTAGCCAATACCTGGGTCAATATACCCTGCATATTTTAAAGTGTCACACCAGAACCAGTAGCTTGCCTCACACCTAATTTGGGATGTGAGGAAATTATGTCTCAATGTCCTGATAAAGACAATAATTCCATCTGAGTGTATACTTGAATCTTTCTGAAGATCAGGTCAAACATCACCTTCCCCATTGGTTGTAGAGGACTTCCTTTTTTGCCATTTACTAACTTTGTGACTGTAGTTTTATCTAGGCTTCCCAGATTTAGCAAATAAAAATGCAGAATACTCAGCTAAATTTAAATTTCAGATAAGCATGCACTATTTAGAACACATTAAAACTAAAAATACATATTATTTATCTGAAATTCAAATTTAACTGGATGACCTGTATTTTATCTGGCAATACTTATTCAGTGACTTTTTCCAACAAAATGTATTTTCATATCTCTAAAATGTTACCCCTTGTGAGTTGCTGAGTATATTAAATATGTGAGTGGCTAAGGAAAGGTTCTGTATACTACAAAAGATTAGCCAAGGCCCTGGCTGGTGTCACAGTGGATAAGACACCAGCCTGCAAACCCAAAGGTTGCTGGTTGGATTCCCAGCCAGGGCACATAACCAGGTTGCAAGCCAGGTCTGCAGCCAGGTCCACAGTTGGAGGCTGGTAAAAGACAACCATACATTAATGTCTCTCTCCCTTTGCCTCTCTCTGAAAAATAATAAATAAAATCTTTCAAAAAAAAGATTAGCCACATGTTATTGTCATTATTACTATTTTTCTGATATAATTATACAACTCTTATTTCAAAGGCTTTCATTTAATCTACTGCCAAATGTAGTATTTAAATACCAATGATGTTTTTTTAATGGTATATGTTTGTTTGCTTGTTTAAGCAAGAATTTAAGACTGTCCCAGCATCTAGCATGAGAGGAGTTTTTTCATAGTTGCCGCTGATGTTTATGGATTTCTGCTGATGTTTATGGATTTCCTGCATCTATTATATAAACGATCACAATGAAACAGTAGGAAATGTGGTTCCAACTTGACTTTACTCCCTGAAATATTCTAAGCTTGTGGTGAGGTGGCAAGATCCTGGTCCCTGGTTGGGAGTTTTGAGAGATAGGGAGAGCCTCCATTTTTACATTGCACAGTTGGATCCCTGAAGCCTTCATTAGTGGGATATTTTCAAGAAGCATTGTCAAAATAGCTGAGTTCCTTTCTACCTATCCCGAAGATAACAGAACTTAGGAAGTTTTAAATGTGAGAAGTCAGCAAAACAAACTTTATTAAGAAGAAAATTTTTCAACCTATTTTCAAATAAGGGTTTACATTTTGTTTTGTTTTCAATATACACCTGGATTAAAATTAATTTTTAAAAAGATTTTATTTATTATTTCCAGAGAGGGAGGAAGGGAGAGAAGCAGAGAGGGAGAGAAACATCAATGTATGGTTGCCTTTCACCTGCCTCCAGCTGGGGACCTAGCTTGCAACCTCATTATGTGCCCTGGCCGGGAATTGAACCAGTGACCTTTGGGTTTGTAGGCTGACACTTTATCCACTGTGCTACCAGCCAGGGCTAGGATTTACATTTTGGGAGGATAGAAAATAAGAGAATACACACCAAGCACTGGCTGGTGTGGCTCAGTGGATTAAGTGCTGGCCTGAGAACCAGAGGTCATCAGTTTGATTCCCAGTCAGGGCACATGCCTGGGTTGTGGGCTGGGTCCCCAGTTGGGGGTATATGAGAGGTAACCAATTGATGTATCTCCCACATATTGATGTTTCTCTCCCTCTCTTCCTCCCTCCCTTTCTGCCTCTAAAAATGAATAAAGTATTTAAAAACAAACAAACAAACAAACCCTAGCTGTGTGGCTCAGTAGATTGGTGCCAGCCTGCCAAGTCCTTAGCTGGAGGCAAACTGTATGTTGATGCTTTCTCCCTTTCTTCCTTCCTCCCCGCCCTTCTCTCTGAAGATAATAAATAAAAATCTTAAAAGAAGAAGAATACACACCAAAAATTCTAGAGTAGTTGCTTTCAATCAAGTAGTAAATCTATCACCGAAAGAAACTCTCAGTCTGGATACTTTCTAGATTTCAAAACAAAGGAAAACAAAAGTCCTTCACAAAAACACTCAAGGTGTAAGGTGTAGCATGAAATGAATAAATCATAGAAGTAGGATTATTAGTACTTGGTTCCTTTGTAGTTCAATACACTCTTAGCAAGAGAGCCTCCTTTACAAAACCACACCAAGATGTTTGTTCTGAAGAAAAGTGGAGAATTGGAAATCCTGGCCAAAAGGGTGACTTGACGGATCTTAACTGTCAGTAACAGCAACCCCACTCAAACTCGCTTAGGCAAAAGCAACAGAGACATTTCAGTATCTCATAAATTAGCCCACCTCTAGGGTCAGTGCTGCTACCTGGCTTCTAACTATAATTAGGTACTCAAATACCACTGGTACTCCCAGCCCTTTCTCACATCTGATTCTTTCTGCATGTCTCTTCCATTGTAAATGGTGGGAAATTCCCCAAATTCTGGGGGAAAGACAGTAAAAGGAACAGAATGCTACTCAAGAAGGGTTAACTCTGATAACTAAAGTTTTTAAAATCATAGAAAAGAATTCTGATTGGTCCCTTGTCCAATCACCTGTAACTAGAAGGTACACAGTGGAATTAGGTGCCCATTGCTCTATTAGAAAAGTGTAGCTGGAGCAGAGATATAATCACATAAAAGATATTTCTGGAAGAAATCACATAGGTGGGGTGAGGGTGGATGTTTTCAGAAAGCTATTTCTGCTCACAGGAAACAGAAGAATATTGAGCAGGCAAAACAATAGGTATTCACTGCAGAGAATTGACAAATACTAAATTAAGAATCAGACACAAAAGGAAATTGCCATTTGGTGTGTGCTCAGTTAGAGCAGGACACCTTATGAGAAGGTTCAGAAAGGCCTTTCTGAATGTTCAAACCATTTAAAAATGACCAAAAAAAAAAACACAAATAAACCCCCACAAAGGCTACCGTGCCTAGAGAATAATGAAAACATGCAGTACTACAACACAGAGTTCTGAAGGCATGGATCTCATGTCTGTTGTGGCCCAAGTTGAAGATTTTATACTTTTTCAAGTACAATGGGTTTTGATTAAAAACTGTGATAGGATCCAATGGATGATTTCAAAACTTATATTGCACAGCTGGAAATTCCAGAGCCATGAACAATAAAAGTAGAAGATAATAAACAAAGAAAAAAAATTGTAACTGGGGTAAAGTGAGATGTGACAACTAAAGTTACTGGTTGCTATTTTGACAGATCATCTTTTTTCCCCTTTAGCTACATTGGAAATCACCACATGGAATATCTATATTCAGCCAGGCTGATGGAATGTGACATTTTGTAATGTGTGCCCACCTGTTCCAAGATTATGAAAACAAATTTAAGTGTATTGTTGAGACACTAGATTAAGCAACTACATGAGGAAATAAAAAAACAGTAAGTTTGAAACATCTTTCTGTAATAATTATTCTATTAAAATAACCATGTTATAGTCACGGGAAATTAGAAATGCCTAATTTCTAATTAGTGAGAGTCCATGCATCCCATGGCCCAGGTGTCAGCAAGCGCTCACCCTAATGATCGGGACTGAACAAGGTCTGCCATTATTAAACAATTATGGAAGCTGGTGTCAACTGTATGTCACACACGCAAGCAAAGGCAAACAGACGTTGAGGATATTTTTCTTTGATTTTCTTTGCTATTAAAGTTTCTAGAAACATAACTTGCTTGAGATAAATTTGGGATACAGCTACAATAGAGGGAAGCAAAGGAATAAAAATATTCCTACTGGTATGCAGGGAAAACTCACTGAATCTAGCACTAAGTCCACACACTACTTTTAAAATGGGGCACAAAGAATCAGTAAAAAATTACTGGCTAATTTTTCTACATATTGAGCACCAACCAATTCAGTGGCCTTTTTTTTTTTTTTTTAATTTATTAACCTGACAGTTAATTTCAGCCCTAAATAAAGATATTAACTGACTCATTAGGGTAAGTTCACCAATGAAAACAATTTATTCATAGTACATCATATTTTTACATAGTAAAATCCTATATTTTAAATAAATGAACGAAAAATATAAATAAGAATGCCCCCTGGTTAAGACAGGCTAAGCTGTTTCGCTGACACAAGAGACCCAACATTAATTCAAGGTCTTACGAAATAAAAATATCTGTTTGTCACTCATATAACAGCCCATGGTGGGTGTTTGGGAGCAGTGGGCAACTTCCTACATGCCCTGATTCAGAGACCTGAAGTCAGTGGCTCTGCCATCTTCAACAAGTGGCCATGCTTTGGTCATCTCAGCCAGTGGGAAGAAAGAAAAGAGTACTTCCAGCAAGACATGACAGTGTCAGAGGGTGAAGTGAGAATTCAGTTATAATGAAAGCTGAGATATGTGGTCTCTGGTAAGACAGCTAAATCTCAGCCCAACTCTGTAATTTTGAAAGAATGAGAAGATGAATTGTAGGGGTACCTAACTAGGTATTTAGAAACTATATAATTTTTTAGGAAAATATAATCCAAATACCTGCAGAGACTTAAAATTTAAGGCCAGTCATCGGTGCTGAAGGGGAAGAGGAGGAAAAGAAGACGATGGGAGGATGGAGGGGTGACGCAAAAGAGTGAAAGGAAAAGAGGGAGGGAGGGAAGAAAAAAGGGAAGAAGGGAGGAAGAAGGAGGGGAGGTAGTGAGAGGGGAGATACAGAGAAAGAGGGGTAGAGACTGATTGATGATAAGAAATTGGCTCACAGGATCTCAGAGTCATGATCTGAAGCCTAAAGGATGGGCCAGCAGGCTGGAGACTCAGGTCAGAGTTGATATCAAAATCTTGTTCTGAATTCCTTCTTCTTCTAGAAACCTGAGTCTTTGTTCTTAAGGCCTTCAACTGATTGACTGAGACCCACTCACACATTATCAAGCATAATCTGCTTTACTCATTTCTACTGATTTAAATTTTTGTTTTTATTTTCACTTTTTTTTAGTTTTGTTTTTAATTGTATGTTTTCTAATACCATTTAGTCCCATTATACCCCTTTACCCCCACTTCATGACATCTAGAATGATTTTTGACCAAACAACAAGGCAACTTAGCCCAGTTAAGATATCACCTAAAATTAAACATGACAGCACAGAATGGCCTTTAAATACATGGATACCTAACACCTGAGATTGCACAGCCTGGCCAGTCTCTTAGAATTTGAATCATCAGATAAATTAGGTCACTTTCTCTGGAGAAGATAATAGGAAGGTGCTAAAACAAAAGAAAACACTTTCCTCTCCCACCAATCAAGGAGAATATATATATATATTTTGGCAGGGGTGTGTGACAAGACTTTCAAGTAAAATTTATAAAGAAAGCCAATCATATGAAATAAAAATAAATGATCCTTATATAAGCACAGCAGTGGAGTATGAAAATTTCTGAACAATTTTATAACAAATGCATCCTAAATAATATATATGAATTTTTGTGGAGAAGAAAGTTAATATTTAATATTAAACTTACTCATATCAAACGAAGGCAGAAAGGCACTAGCTTACAGAACCTGGAAACATGCTAAAATGCAAGCAATGCGATAAATCTTTTGTAAGTTGTATTTTTATAAGTTTCTTCTAAACAGCTTTGCTGAATATTTTCTGATAAATTGTACAGGAAATTGGCATCCTTTAAATCTTCTGAGGCACCAAATAGTAATAGAATATATTAGAATGAAGTATAGCTACAATTTATAGTGAGAATCAAAGACACAAGATAAATTTGTTTTAAATCAGAAAAGTTTACGAATTAATTAAACTTTTTTGACTAAGAAAAATAATTTCAGCGTAGTGCTATAGAACTCACAAGTTCCTTTGAGGGTTGGAATTTTATGGCTATATATATATATATATATATATAAAGGAATTGATGATCTATAATGTGGCTAAAGAGGGGGAAACTGAATTGTTAAAAATAAATAATTACTCACTCTTTGGTATATTTTAGTCAATAGATACCTGAAAGCCTGGAATATTCAGGACATTGATGTGTAAGGTAAAATTTCAACCCCCACAGCAATTTTTCTTAACTTCGAGATGTAGAAATATTCTGTCATATTTTTCAGCTCATCCAAGCACAATGTTTGCTCTGCTACAATGTAACTATTTATGATAATAAAGCATTTTGTGTGAGTGTTTTATGGAAAATGGGGTGCAAAGCAAAAGTGTTTCACACTTACTGTATTGAACTGATTTCTTCCTCCTGGAAGAATTCTAGTAAAAATGAGCATTAAGAACACTAGAAGAATATAATTCTAAAACCCAAATGTAACTGAAGAAATCCAGCATTGAAATTCAGTCTCCTTTGTTCAAGTGTAACTTCCATTCTTTTTTTTTTTTTTTTAATTTTATTGTTGTTGTATTACATCCATCCCCTTTTTGCTCCCCTCTGTCCCCCTCCCCACCCTCCCATTCCCCCTAAAATCAATCCCACCTGTTGTCCATGTCCATGGTTCCTTTATACTAGGTTCTTGTTTAAGCTGCTCCCCTTCTTTGCCTCTGCCTCCCCCCAACCCCATTCCCCCTGACCACTGAAGGCCTATCCCTTGTATTCCTATACTTGGTTCTGTTTTGCTTGTTGTTAGTTTTGCTCATTATTGTCCCGTAATGGGTGAGATCATATGATATTTGTCCTTCACTGACTAGCTTATTTCACTAAGCATAATACTCTCCAGTTCCATCCATGTTGTTGCAAAGGGTACAAGTTCCTTCTTTCTTTCTGCTATATAGAATTCCATTGTGTAAATGTACCAA